>MDKJ01330354.1:0-13900 GCA_005239525.1 Nicotiana knightiana
GACTTCTATTTCAATTAGAAAACACTTAAACCCGTCAAAACTCGATTTCTGGCCGACTGGGGAGCCTGGAGTTTGGACCCAAACTAACGCCAGGGTAGGGCTGGCGTTTCAGTCCAAATGCCTGGCTAACGCCAGGTATGGTCAGGCTGTTTGGCTCTGTCGCCCGGCTATCGCCCGGGTGTCTCCTTTCGCGTATTTGCATCCTTTTTGCTCCATTTCCATCTCCACTTCACCTACACATGAAATAAAATCCATTAAGCACATAACAATTGTAATTTTATCATTAATGCGCATAAAATGTAAGGTATATCACATGTTAAACTATGCATTTTAGTCTCGCATCAGTAGCTGGGTTGATCATTTGTCGCTTATAGAATTTGCTTATAATAACAGTTTCCATGCTAGTATTCGGATGGCCCCATTTGAGGCGTTGTACGAAAGGAGGTGTAGGTCTCCGATTGGATGGTTTGAGGTTGGCGAAGCGGAACTGCTAGGACCGGATCTTGTGCACCAAGTTATGGAAAAAGTTAAAGTCATTCAGGAAAGGATGAAGACTGCTCAGAGTCGTCAGAAATCTTATGCGGACGTTCGTCGAAGAGATTTGGAGTTTCAAGTAGATGATTGGGTATTCTTGAAGGTGTCTCCCATGAAAGGAGTGATGCGGTTTAGGAAGAAAGGGAAATTAAGCCCTAGGTATGTCGGGCCGTCCCGAATCGCTCAAAGGATAGGACAGGTGGCTTATAGGCTGGAATTGCCTCCTGAAATGTCATTAGTGCACCCAGTGTTTCATGTGTCCATGTTAAAGAAGGTGATTGGGGATCCATCCGCCATTGTGCCGGTTGAGACGGTTGAAAATAATGGAGGATTGTCATATGAAGAGGTTCCAGTTGCTATTCTTGATAGGCAAGTCCGTAGATTGAGGAACAAAGAGATTGATTCTGTTAAAGTATTATGGCGGAGTAAACAAGTCGAAGAAGCCACATGGGAAGCGGAAAATGAAATGAAAGAGAAATATCCCCACTTGTTTGAATAGGTCCGGTAGTGATTTTGAAAGTTTTCATTCCTAAGCAAGTATATATTGTGTTAAATTTTGTGCAAGAACACTCCACTCCCCTAATTACCCTACTATTGTGACTTCCCAAACTTTGTGCCATAAATGTATATGTTGGTGTGAATAGCTGAATTATGTGCAACTCATTGTAATAGTTGAATTATGTGCAAATTCGTGGAGTTAACCGAACTATGTGAGGCTTGTGAAGTAATTGAATTACATGTAGCTTGTTGAAAGGACCGGGTTATATGCAAGTTGATAGAGTAATTGATAATGTGTGGAATTGGTTAAACATGTGTTTCGTGGGTTCACTGACAGGTAGATAGGCCTAATTACAAAGGGAACTCTAGCAAAATTTTTTAGAAAATATCGGAGCTAGTAAAAATTTGGGGGTTGGCTTATTTTGTGTTTTTCCTACTCTAGTGATTCCCCGATCCTCATTCGAGGACGCATGATTTTAAGTGGGGGAGAATGTAAAGACCCGTAAAATTTCATGGCTAAAAATAATGCCCAAATAGGTCCCCCGTGTTTTTATAACTGTAGAAATTCTTAAAACGGACCCTTTTTGAGTAAAAAGTACCCCGGGACTTAAAAGATAAAATTTTCCAGATTTGCACAGGTCTGCGGTCCACTATGCGATCGCAGATCAGGTATGCGGACCGTATAGTAGTCGCATACCTGGACAGTTTGGTGTCCATTTTGAGGACAGCTATGCGACCTAGAATGTGATCGCATTTCAAGAATGTGGGCCGCATAGTTGTCGCATTCTGGCACCTTGACTTTTGCGGAGGGAGTTATGCGACACACTATGCGATTGCATAACAGGTATGCGGACCGCATAGTGGTCGCATACCTGGGCAGTCTACTTTTATTTTTGGCCCATTTGAGGGCCAATTATGCTACAAGAATGCGGACCGCATAGCAGTAATACGATCGCATTCCTGACCGCATTTCTGCTCGGGACTGTTAAATTTCTAATTTTATACCCGACCCCTAGTTCATTAAAACACCTCCCCCCTTTCATTTTAAGCTCATTTTCTGATAAATTAGAGAGAGGAGAGAGTGGGTTCTAGAGAGAGAGTTCCATCTTCCTCAATTTGTTCCTCCATCACTACTCAGGCCTGGAATTGATCAAGTAGGACACCATTGTCTTCACTACAAGAGGTAAGCTTCTACCCCATCAACTTAAATTTCCAGATTTTTATTAAAATAAAACATGGTTAGGTGAATTCATGAATAAGGGTAGGAGCCTTGCATGCATGTAACCAACTAATCATAATCTAGTAAAAGAAAATGGATTAGAGTAATCTTTCACTAAAAAGAGGCCATTTAATCTAAAAGAACACTTAGTGTTTGATAGAATGATCAAGTGAGTTCAAGACATGATCATTATTCCTAATTCTAAGTTAAATTATGCCACATTGTGAACTAGATTGAAGGTGCTAGAAGGTCCGGTGAATTGTGGTAGAAATTAAGAAAAAATCCCAAATCAAGGTATGTATGGCTAACTTTAATCTTTGTAGAGTTACCTTGTTGGTGTCCGAGTACACAGTATGAAATTCTTACTTGAGCATATGTGAATTGTTTATCCTGCTGTGTCGATTTGTACGAATTCATTTTCTGATTTTCTTAAGTCAATTACCATGCTAATTGAGATTATGAAGGGTGATTCTTTGTGCTTATCCTACCATGTGTAAAGCCCATTAAATGTTGAATACATCGGTATGAGAGGATGTGCTACAAAACGAAATAAATGATAATGAAATGAAGTGTTGAATGTATCCAAGTGCTAACTACTGTGTAGTAAATAATGAAAGTAAATATGGGCTGATTTTATTGAGTTAAATGATTGTGGCAACACCATATATGAATTGCTGATTGGTAAGGATCATTGTGCCTTGATTTCACATAGTTATTGGTTGATATGAACTTATGCTCTTCATGATAAAGATCCTTGTGATATAATTGTTGGTGATTGTTGTTGTGAAATGTGAACGTACGGTGGGATCGGGTTGCGCGCTATAACACGAAGTAATAAG
Organism: Nicotiana knightiana; assembly: GCA_005239525.1. Lineage (NCBI taxonomy): Eukaryota > Viridiplantae > Streptophyta > Magnoliopsida > Solanales > Solanaceae > Nicotiana > Nicotiana knightiana. The sequence goes on from MDKJ01330354.1 coordinate 3,091, forward strand.
GGTAGAGAGGTAATAAGGGTGAGATGTGGTTGTACGGTGGGATCGGGTTGCGCACCGCAACACGAAGTAATAAGGGTGGAGAGGTAATAAGGTGAGATGAGAATGTACGGTGAGATCGGGTTGCACACCGCAACAGATGAGAAATTAAAACAAGTAACTGTGAAATCTTCATTTGTGGTTTTCTGTATACTTGTGTGGTACTTGTGTGGTTACCCTAACTTCTTTCTAATTGTGTATTGTTTGATTCTACTTGGAATAACTTGGTTCATACATGCTAGTACTATTCAATGGTACTGACGTCCCTTTTGCCGGAGGTACTACATCTTTTATATGAATGTAGGTGGTTCCACAACAGGTAGTTCAGACCGCCGATAATGGTGTTTTCCCTTCATACCTTCAGCAGATCCGGTGAGCCCCACTTCCTCTCGGGGCCATGTGTAGTCTACATCATCTTTTTGTATATGTTATGTCTTTTAAGGTATAGCCGGGCCTTGTTACCGGCAAGTATTGTGTAAACCCTTAGTACTCTTAGAGGCTCCGTAGACATGATGTGGACTGTACATATATGTATTTTGGGCGGTAACTGTGTTTACTAGTAATCGTGGTCCGAATCGGAATTATTGTATGTTTTGTGATTATCAAATGTGGAAATGATAAAGGATAATATGAACTCAAATAGCAGATTCATACTTAAAGTCTAAATTGCTAATTCAGCTGGAATAATGTATATTATAAACGCGTGGTGATGCGTTAGGTAGGAAAGGCAATCCAGGTCCGCTTAACCGGGATCATCCGGTTAGGCGCCGGTCTCGTCTCTCGGTTTTGGGGCGTGAAATCATCATTTAGACGCTCTTTCCTGATAAAATTATGAACTGCAAAATATGCAATAACAACATCTCTTTGGATATCAATAGGATATGGAGCCATCTTGTCCAATATTAAGAATCTTGCTTTTAAAACTGCATAAGCACGTTCAATAACATTTCTGAGTTGGGCATAGCGTGGTTAAACTTTTCCTCTTTATTTATAGCCCGTCTACAATGATAACCTACTAACCAATATCGAATATTACGATATGGTGCTAAAAACCCTCGAGTGTTAGGATACGCCGCATCACATAAACAGTATTTGCATGTCATCAAAATAAAAGGTTAAATGGACATAATAAACATCTAACTTATTATTTTCACAATAACTTAATAAGTTGTATCACTTACTTGGAGGAGGAAATGGAAAGTCATTATATTGATTAGATGTGATCTCTGTTAGAACACGTGCTTCATGTGCTACCCCTTCCCATCCAGCAAAAACATAGGTGAAGACCATGTTAAAATCGCATATAGCTAAAACATTCTGATAACATTTACCCTTTTCTCTTCCTCTGTAAGCAATTTGTTGATTAGCTGGAATAACTGCATGTACTAATGTCTCGTCGAGTGCACCAATTGCTCCCTGCAAATAAATAAATAAATAATTATTTTTATGTTAAAAGTTATGAAATTTTTTTGAACGAAAATATATAATACTTTTATAATACATAATACCTTAAAAAAAATTCGTAGCTTTTTATGAGCACCAGGAATATGCGAATTTGAATCGGATGTTGTCGATGATATTTCCTCTTTGGCAAATTTCATCATTACTTCAAGAACCTCGTGAAAATATTTGTGAACTGTTTGCGAAGAATGTTGAAATCTTCTCTTGATAACTACAAAACGCTCATTATGACCTATAATAGTAAAAAATATTGCAATCTTTTCTTCGAAAGAAATATGTTTGCTATCTACGGGCCATCCTTTATGTCTAAAATGCTGACATAGTCGAACATATGCATCACGAGATATGCGCATCAATTCTAAGCATTGTCGACTAGAGCCAGACAATAATTCTGATGTGTACTTTTCACCAGATAAAGACGATGTTAAATACTTATTTCTTTTGATATTCTTGAGTCTAAAATGATTTCTACACCAATACAAGCACATCAATCATAATATTTGATCTTCAGTGTCCATGTCTAAACTGTTTTAACAAAGAAAATATATAATACACGATAGTAAGCATAACATTGTATATAAATAAAAAAGTTACATAAACACAATAAATTAATCAGTAAAATAATACCATAAACATCAAAGATACGTTAGACAAGACATTTAAAAAAGGTATATCACAGAAAAAAAATGTTCCATAAGAATACTATAATATTAAAAAATTAAATAAGCATAATAGATACTAATTGAATAAAACAACGAAGGTTCCATATTATTAAAAGATCAAATAAGCATAATAGATACTAGTTGGAAAAAACAAAGAAGGTTCCATATTATTAACGTCTACTGAATAATCTAGCTAATTAGCAAAATCAAAGAATTCTCAATTTTTTTTCCATGGCCTTAATCCCACTCTTTAACTTGTCGTCCTCTGGAATTTTCATCCACGCTTTTCTGTAGCTATCACCTTCGCAAAGTATACTAATAGTTGCACTGTATAATGGTTCCTCCCATCCAAGTGCTTCTAGTTTTTCCATACATTCCTCAATGTCAGGCCCGTTATTATTTTTGATCAATATATCCAATGCAGTACTCATCTTCTCATAAATTTTCAATTGAGACGATGAAGATTTCTTTTTCTTTCCCAAAGGTTTTCTTTCAGTTGGAACTGAAGACTGAGATGGATAATTAGTAGGAGCTCCATAATTTTTGTTACCAACAAGATCTTCGTTGCTATCAGGTGTATCTATATCTATAGTAGTAGATACATAAGAGACAGTAGGACGAGGATATGTAAAACTTAGACTCCAACCATGAATTCATGTTGCTGTAGAACCCTCAAAAAGTTTAGTACAAAAATCAGGGAAGGGTAGAGGTGAAGTCTTCAATGCCTTTGCTTTTTGATGAGCCTATAATAAAGAAATTTTTAATATGCATGTCAAATCCTTTTCTTTACGAAAAAAAAAAGAAAATACTAAATTACTAGATAATGCACTAACCTTTATGTACTCATCCCACTCACTATTAGACATTCGAATGGTATTGGTTATTAGGTCATAAATATTGCCAGTCTTTTTAGTTATTGGCAACCAAGCTTGATACTTTTCTTTTAGATAGTCATAATGATTCTTCATCTGCTTTTGTGTGACGCTAAAGCCATGGGTAGTCTCCAAAACTAGTTTAACCTTGTTCCATGAATTCGCCTTCAAACTACTTCCAAGTCTCCCGTTTAAGGATATCTCTTGAATAGAACTTTCTAAAAATGTTTTTACTACGTCCATATTTTTCCAACTCACTCTTGAATTTTTACTAGATTGTTCCGTAGCTGAAATATAAAATAATAATGATTATAGGATATGACTGATGATAATAGAAGTAACAGATCGAGACAATCAATACAAAAAATCAAAAACAGAAAAAAAGATTTATATTTAGCAGAAAAAAGTCTGTAGAAGCAGACACGACTTTAATACAGCATGCCACAACTTATTAGATACTGGTGAAATTTCACAAATTCGAACTATACATTCGTTATTTCATTAACTGCATAATTCTTCATCCTTACTCAAACAAATTAATACAAGATCTAAATAAAGGAGAGCAACAACATACCACAAAGGCTTTAGTAAAAAGTGTTTTTGTTCGTTTAATACTTATTACTCAAAGACCGTGTCTTTGAGACCATGCAGAACATCAGTATGAATTAAATGCTCCCATTATATGTGTCTAGCCTATAGTTCATCACTAAGAATCAAACATTCTCTTCTCTATTTCTAGTTTCTCTTCAGTAGAAAATAATGTCTTAGAGCAGGAAAATAAAGAGCAGTACATTGGAGTTATGGGTAGGCAACAACAACAACGACGACAATTCAATAAAATCCCACAAGATGGGTCTGGGGAGGGTAGAGAGTACACGGATCTTATCCCTACCCGGGGGGATAGAAAAGTTGTTTCCGAAAGATCCTCGGCTCAAGAAGAGACTACTTCCGAAAGTTATTTATGCAGCTCTAAAGGAACATAATACATTTAAGATAAAGGATAACAAGCAATAAGTAAATTGTAACAAAAAAAACACCAACATAAAATAGTGTTTACACATTATATAAGCAAAGAATTTGGAGTATTTCTTCCTTTTGTTGTAACTATGAACACTACAGCCAGGGGCATAGAGTGGTGCAGCTTTTGCTGCTTTTTGTGTCTCAATTTCAACTCAATAATATTGTCCAGACGTACTAAATATTCATGTGTAAGTTTATTTAATCTTTTTGTACTGAGCAAATATGTTGTGACATACAGCAACCGAGTTTACATCGGATTAGTAATTATCCAAAAATACTGAAAGAGTAGTTTGGTGTATATAAAAAAAAGTAGTTTGGTACTATAGATACACAAATAGATTCATATTTTGGTGTTACTACTTGAGGGTGTTCATCTTGTTTCTTGTTGCAGGTGCTGAGATTGCTGTTCTTTGTATTGCTAAATCTGGGGAAGTTCTACATTATCAAGCATTCACAAACTCAAGGGGCATTTAAAGAGTAGCAAAGACAGTGCCAGAGAGTGATTGACACTTTTTTGTCGTTACGTAACGATATATTTAACAATACGATACAATAAATTTTAAGTGACAATCAAAACAAACACTGTATTTAAAGTAACAATACGATACAATACAATATATAACAACCATCCAAATTAAACAAGTTGTAAGTCAACTTTTACACACCTCGACTATTTCACCGAATACTTTACGGTGCAATTTTCTACTTGTGTTTTATCGTCAATACAAAAGATATGAATAAAGCAACATCTTGAAGAATTTTGCGAAATATCAAATAAAGTTATCCATCAGTAAAAATATGAAGTCTTCCTGTTTAGAGGAAACTAAATTCCGCATGACTAATCAATACCAATAGTGATATTAGAAATATCAAGAACTTGAAAAACAGATTGAAAGAGAACTTCAGAACAACTACCAGTTTGAAAACATTATACCAATGGAGTTTGATGGCTCAATTCCATATATGCTATATTATCCTCATTTTAAGCCACACCACTTGCTTTCTAGACAAAGATTGTCTATTTTACCACAATTTCTAAGAATCTGCCAATATTTGGAAACAATTTTCAACTTTCATCAATCCATTGCATTTTAATTTCTTAGTTGTGTGAATATTTACATCTTACTTTGAAAAACGTTATATCGTGTAAAAATCACAGACACGAGGGTCCATTTTCAATGAGGAAGTCAGATATCCTAAAAATATGAACATATTGGAACTTGAAAAATTAAAATGTGTCACATACAAAAACAGAGCTAGTGCTTAATATGAATAAAGAGTATAGATATTTTGTAAAATCCAAAAACTAGTTCATAATGGAAAGCTACTGCAACGTTTGAAGAGTTTTGCAATAATTGTTTTTTTAATTTTTCACTGTAGAATTAACTATTAGAGAATACGAATTGAAATCTTGAAACTCATACAAGTATATTTTCACAAAATAATAGGCAAGCATATTGCGAATTTCAAAATATAATAACAAAACACTTTCTAAAGTTTTAGAATCTTACCTATTCAAGAGAAAAAAATCTTGAATAGAAGATGGTAGATGGAGAGTAGAGAGATGCGTGATACTTATATGCACAGAAGATGAAGAAAGCGTGAAACTTTGCTAAAATAAAGCCTTATCATTGAGCGAATCTTTGCGGAAATAAAGTCGTATCGTTTTTTCCAAAGAGTTTGAACGCTAGTAGGACTCTGTTATTGATCTGACCGAATAAGATCCTTTCAGACCTATTAAGAGATTTTAAAAGAGAAAACACAAATAGACTTAATGGGTTGAATCTGAATAATTAGGGTTAAGATTTAAAAAACAAATGTACTTAATGGGTTAGATCTGAATTATTAAGATTCAGACCTCTATTAAGTGCAAACAAATGAGGCAACTCTAATTAAAAAGAAATTAATAGAACATAGAACGAAACAACTGCTATGCCTCGAGCCCAATATTCTAGTTAGAGCGGCATGTATGTTTGTAAGACAAAAAAATATTTCCAGAAAAACTATGTCTCACTATCCAACACTTTCTAAAATTTACTTAGAAACAATTTCTAAAGATGGACTATAGGAAAAAAGAAGAAGCATAAGCCAAGAAAATTATTTTTCCTCTTTTAATGAAAAATGTTTCTTGAATTTAGTTAGTGTTGCTTGCCAAAAAATGACTTATTTTTTGGAAAACATCCTTCCTATCAAAAACATCTTACATAAATTTTCATTTTCCTTTTCACCCATTTGATGGTCCATAATTTGGGGTTCTCCATAATTTTACTAGTTTACTACTCCCTCCGTTACATATTACTTGTCCACATTACTAAAAATATATATGTCCCAAATTACTTGTTAATTTACAAAATCAAGATAAAATTAATTAAATTTTTTCCATTTTACCCTTAAAATTTAAAACTTTTTTAAACTGTAAACAGTACATTGACCTCCTCCATAAATGATCTAAATACACGTTATTAACTTGAGTTGATTAGTTTGAGGCCACATAAATAAAGTGTATTAAAAAGAGTTAAAAGGCTAAATTAGTAAACATACCCATTTTATTTATGATTTCTTAAGGGACGTTTAAAAAGAAAAGAGAACAAAGTAATATGGGACGGGTGGAGTAATGCAAATTCTCTAAAAGGACTAAAAAAGATTCTTATTGGATCTAATGTAAGCATACTGGCGCGTAGAAATGGCGTAGGGTAGCCACTATTTAAGGTGATATTTATTTTTTATCCAGCAAATCTAATGTTGAGCAAAAATAGTCACTGCTTTATTAAAATTAATATGAGAAGACATTTTTACCCTTTCTTCCATTACATTTTTAGTCTATCAAATCCGGGTATACCAGTAATGGAGATAACGTCTAGCCACTGTTTAATTTCTTTCCTCCATACTCACCAGTTATGCATATTGGAATAGTGCTCCAGACATGGTCTACTGTTTTTAATTTTGCCATTACACTCTTTTAGAGAGAAAGATGTTAAATTTCTATTTGAGTTCCAAATTAAAAAGTCGGGTGCTTGGGTTAATGTAACAGAAAGATGTTATTGGGTTACACAAAATGCATAGCATAAGACATAAAAGAGTTATGATTTTGGTAGGTACTTTGAGAAACTCTTGAATAAGCACTATGATTGTTCAAAGATTAACGCGCTAGCTTTGTTACTAATTAAAAGTTAAGGATAATAGGTCCTTAACTTTGAATTCCAAGTTGAACTTGAACTTGAAGTTCAGGACCAAGTGTCCTTAACTTTTTAACTTGTAACTCAAAATTAAGGATATTTGGTCCTTAACTTTGAGTTCCAAGTTCAAAAGTTAAGGACACTTGGTCCTGAACTTTGTCTTACAAGTTCAAAAGTTAAGGACATTTGGTCCTTAACTTTGAGTTACAAGTTAAAAAGTTAAGGACACTTGGTCCTGAACTTCAAGTTTCAAGTTCAAAGTCAAGGACACTTGGTCCTTAACTCTGAATTCCAAGTTCAAAAGTTAAGGACACTTGGTCCTGAACTTAGACTAACAAGTTCAAAAGTTAAGGACAAGCAGTCCTTAACTTACAGTTACAAGATCAAAAGTTAAGAACAATATGTCCTTAACTTTTACTTACAAGTTCAAAAGTTAAGGACGCTTGGTTTTGAAGTTTGAGTTCCAAGTTCAAAAGTTAAGGACATGTAGTCCTGAAGTTAAGTTCAAAAGTTAAGGACATAAGCAGAAGAGCATTTTCATCCGGACAGTTAAAGCTTATTAAAACAGTGGCTAAAGACTAAAGACATTTTAAATAGTGACTTAAAAGTAAATACATGTATTATTAGTGGCTAACCGTGCACTTCCCCTAGTGGCGCAACTACACTTCAGTTCCAGCTTGTTTGTATTGCCTCTATATTCTACACATTTTTGTTATCTAGCTTATTTATTTATTTATTTATTTTATTCTTCATGTACTGTTCTTCCCCAAAAGCCAGTTGCTTGAAAAGTTAGATTTTCTGTTGAAACTGCTTCATTTTTGTAAAAAGCATTTAAATTAAAATAAATATCTTTCATATAACCATTTCAAAAAGAGTGTGTAGATAATGTTGTTTAATTGGTGTTTGGTTGTTATAGCTGCAAGTTATTTTTATCTAATAAACAAATATTATTTTCCTGAAATAAAAAATTTCTATAAATAATTATCTAGTGCTCCTAATAACTTATTTTCAGTATCCTCTAGGTAATCAAAAATAGGGAAAAATCATTTTTTTTTTTGGCCTACATAAGAAAGAGAACGAAACCTAACAAAATTTTGATATGGGTTTTCAAAACACTTCAAAGAAGAAAAGAACGACATTTTTACTTTAATTATACAGGGCTTATTTATTTTATTTCAAATTGAAGGAAACAAAAGCTTACTATTTCATGTATGAAAAAGACATTCCTTGATAGGTGGATGGATTTCCTATTAAGTTTCTTATTCTCCAAGTGGTAAATATTATTTTTTAGAAGTCCTCAAGTTTATTTGTTCTTTATAATTTATAAGTATGTCAATGAAACTTCTTTCTCCAATAGAGATTCCTAATAGCTATATTTTTGTATTACTATTCTATTATTGTTGATTCCTTAGACTACATTATTGAAAATATTGAAACGTAGACAATTCATCCTTGAAATAGTCCAAAAGTACACCAACAGAAACAATTAACCAATAATTAAATTTATTCAAAAAGAGAATCTCTCTCTCTCTCAATTAAATATATTGTGCAAATAAATGTAAAACTAAGGGCTAGAACAGAACGAAACTAGAGTTAACTTACAGGTTCGGCTAAACTCAGTAGCTTCGGTCTAAATCTTATTTTTTTTTAAAAATATTAATTAAATATGTACAAATTATTAAAGAAAAATACACATATATACAACTCTGGAGAGTAATTAGCAACCATTTAGCCAATAATTAGCATTATCACCTGCAGGACAAAAAAATGGCAACAAGAAAATCCTATAATATTGTCTTTTTTTCGTCATATCTTTTCTCAGTCTCACCCTAGATCTTTTCTCCAACAATCCCTTAATAACTCATAAATCTCTAAAAATTTCTCTAGTCCTTTGTTGGCCAAAACAGGGCAGACAATGTATATCATATTGTATATCCTATATATCACTGTATATCACGTGCAGGTTTTCTTCCTAGCACATTCTTGTCACGACCCAAATTCCCAACCTTAGGGATCGCGATGACGCCTAACACCACACTTGCTAGGCAAGCCAATGTTAGAATTTGAGTAGCTAAATTCCTTTGATTATTTCTTAAACATCAATAAATAAATCTAATGTAAACTTAATTTAAATGATTTTCAATGATAAAATAATAAACAATTGAATAAAAACGAACCACGAACTAATTATATAAATAACTCTAAGACTACCCAGGGTCTGGTGTCACAATTCACGAACTACTAAAGAATACTACAAATACTGGGCCGAAAGAAATAATGTAACTGTTCTGAATAAAATAAAACAGCGTTTATGGAAATAGGAGAAGACTCTCGGGATCTGTGAACGCCGACAGATATACCTCGTGTCTCCGAGTAAATGAATAGCCGCTCTAAATATCTCTACTGCTGGTCGATACCTGGATCTGCACAAAAGAGTGCAGAGTGTAGTATCAGTACAACCGACCCCATGTACTGAGTAAGTGCCGAGCCTAACCTCGACGAAGTAGTGACGAGGCTACGGCGGGGCATTAACAACATATAACCTGTGACAATAATATATACTATAACGCAATAAAACAATTCTACACGAACAAGAAAAATATAACTGAGACAATAAATATAAAGCAAGAAGGAAATCTAAACAAATAATTAAATACTGCAACAACAATGAAATAACTTAGCCGCCTTTTCCAGGCCTCAGCTATAACCAACTCTCAAATAATTTCCAAGGTTCCAAACTTTAACTTTAGATAAAAGTAGTGCTAAAATATGAAAAATAGTAATATAAAATAGTAAGTTTTCAAATCTTTGTTTTTCTTTGAAAATCAGTAAAAATATAAATGTCCTCCCTTATCGCTCCTTGTTGCGGCGTGCAACCCGTTCCCACCTGTCCACCCTTATTGCTCCTCCCTATAAATATATCACCCTTATTACTCCTGTTGCGGCGTGCAACCCGATCCCACCTGTCCACCCTTATCACTCCTTGTTGCGGCGTGCAACCCGCTCCCACCAGACAATCACATCTCTTTATTTATAAAAAGGATTTTCACAATTTAAGTCAAATCCTTTCACAATATTTATGTCTCAACAATTGAAAACGAAACAAGTTTCACTTTAAATAATAGAAAGAGTAGAATATGAAGTAATGACAATAAAACAATGAGTGTTCCAGCCTTTAATTTATAAACAATAAAAATATAAATGTCCTCCCTTATCGCTCCTTGTTGCGGCGTGCAACCCGATCCCACCTGTCCACCCTTATTGCTCCTCCCAATATATATCACCCTTATTGCTCCTGTTGCGGCGTGCAACCCGATCCCACCTATCCACCCTTATCACTCCTTGTTGCGGCGTGCAACCCGCTCCCACCGGACATATCATATCAATTTATTTATGAGACTTTCACAATTCAGGCTAAGCCTTTCACAATACTTATATTTCCACAATTTCAAACAGAAAACCGTATAGCTTGTAAGCTTTAACCAATATCATTTCACAATAAAACCAACCATAATATATATAAACACTGTAATGCTGTCAACCCAGCTCAGTCTTTATGTACCATGATAAAAATCAAAAGAAC
>ML381593.1:4511-62757 GCA_005239525.1 Nicotiana knightiana
CCTTAATAGCCAAAATTCCACGAATTTGATGCTCCCAATGCACCTCATGATATATATATATATATATATATATATACATACATACATACATACATACATCCTGCTATAATGCTGGCGATACCACCACAACGGAGGAGATGTGTAGAAATTTCTAACCAATTGTAGAGTTAACCAAACATTGAATCTTTACCCTTGACTAAAATCATCATCTCATTACGAACCAAATAATGGTAATTGTCCTGTAATTACCTTCACATAATCTTATCACACTGATCCCTGATCCATAAATCTCGTCTTACCCAGTATGAACTGCTCAGTCCCAGACATGACCATCAGTCTCACACGATGCCACAATGCGCCAATAGTCCACAACTCGAACATAATAAATAAGGAAATGACTTAGGAAGGGACTACTCAACTCACATAACTAATATGAACTTTCCTCAGAAAATAGGAAGTAAAACACAAGAAAAATAATTATAGGGAACCGTACTCAATATCACACTGTTGCGGCATGCAACCCGATCCAAATAATATACCCATGGCGGCGTGCGACCTGATCCCATCATAAAATTCACACAAGGAGATATACACGAAGATGAATTTCTCCCCGTTACAAATTACCAAATATCGGTCACAAGCACGCTAAGTGGATAATACCATCCTGGGGAGACCGATAGAGCCATACGCTACCAAACTCGAGCACAACTGAGGTGCGATATATATACTCTGAATCTCAAGAGCTCTTCTGCTCACATAACCTCATCACTACACGGAGACTCAACACACAGGGATTATCAAGCCGTTTCACAACTCACACGGCAAAATCATAATATTACATGTATTGGACGAAGACGGAACAACATCTGATATTCCAACGCCCCTCCTTGAGAAGCGCCATACTGGAATGAACACACCTGATTCACATGGAGTCCACAACCACATTGAATCCATTCACAACCCTCAAGACGATTCCGCTCACACTGAACTAGGCTAATAGCTTTATCTGGGTCCATAATAACCCACTTCCTCTCATAACACGCAAGAACAACCATCATAGCCGGGACAAACACCCCATACTCCACAACCAACTGAACTGAATGCTTTCCAGGCATAAATTCTCGAATAATCAATATTGCACTCCCTTATACTTTGTCTAAATCTTCAATCAATCAGGTGACTACATGTCACACTTATACAATCTTCCCGTGGTCACGCTCCTACGACCTTTCACACGAGGTAACAAGTCTGCACATCCATACCACCGACCACACTAACATTGTAAACCAAATCAAGAACCCATAACCAGGATACAAAGCCTCTTTCACCAAACACCAATCTCAGGTAACACTGAAGACAACACCAGTTTCCTTGCTCATCCGAGATCATGACATCCTTGTTAACACTGAAACGCAATCTCGATTCTTACTCCCAGTTACATATTGTTTACTGCACCTAACATGCCAATATGAGATAGCGCAAGAATTCCATCATAACTCCTAAACCACTAATAGGGCGAACACCCCTTCATATAGAAACCCCCTTTTTTTTCTCACCTAAATTCAAGAGAACCATAATAACACACGAGTGAAATCTCACAATAACCATACATGCAAATCCTTAAGTAGTGGTCTATACAACCATAAACCTTTCGGGATCCGCCTACACCTGACAGGCATAACACTTGAATGCTTCCAAATAAAATTTATACGACAGCTGACAAGCCCGCACACACCGGCACAAAACCACACACATAACTCAATAGACCCTCTCCACCCAACTCTCGGAACTCCGGGCATAGCCAGGGTCACGGTCTTAGCGTGACAATCACGAATAGCATGACATGGGGATAACCAATCCATGCCCAGTATCACATCAAAATCAACCATGGTGAGCAACAACAAGTCCACTCGGGTCTCCAGACCCCCAATAGATACCACACATGACCGATACACATGGTCTACAAAAATAGTATCGCCCACCGGAGTCGACACATTAACAGACGTAGCTAAAGACTCACGGGGCATACTCAGAAAGTGAGCAAAATATGACGAAACATAAGAGTATGTGGAACAGAGGTCAAATAAAGCCAAAGAATCACAGTGACAGACGGAGATAATACATGTAATAACCGCATCAGAGGCTATAGCATCAGGCCTAGCTGGGAGTGCATAGATATGTGGCTGACCTCCACCTGCTCGACCTACCCCTCTAGGGCGGCCTCTAGCTGCCTGACCACCACCCCTGGCTGCCTGGGTAGGTGATGAAGTGACTGGGGCCGATGTCGAGGGCTGAACCCTCTACTAAGAAGAACTACCAGGACGACGAGGAAACTGCCTCCACATATGTCCAAACTCTCCACACTCAAAACAAATACCTAGAGCTGGAGATGGGGACTGAAGGGAACCCCTGCTACCAGGATAGCTACCGGATGAACCATGCATAGAAGAACCCTGGAATGATGATGCTCTGGAGGAACTCTGAGTTGGAAGGGCACTAAAGGATGAACGTCCCTGATGAGAGCTGCAGGGACCCTGCCTCGAAGATGCGCCACTATAAGTTGGGCGAACTGGCTGAAGAGGTCTAAATGGGCGACCTCTGTTGTGCTGAAATTGCCCTCTAGAAGGGGCACCACTGAAGCTACCTGATCCCCGAGGCCTCTTGGCCTCCCTCTCCTCTCTTTCCTGTCTATGAACCGACTCAATATCCCGAGCAATATCAACAACCTGCTTGAATGTGGCTCCAGACACCCTCTCCCTGGTCATCAAAATGCGGAGCTGGTTAGTGAGTCCATCTACAAACCTCCTAATCCTCTCCCTATCAGTAGGGACTAACTCAGAAGCATCCCGAGCCAACTCAGAAAACCGCATCTCGTACTGTGTAACTGACAGCTCTCACTGGTGCAGCTGCTCAAACTGTTTGCGCTGCTCCTCCCTATGGGACTAAGGAACATACTTCTCCAGAAAGATCGTGGAGAATTGCTACCATGTGAGGGGTGTTGAACCAACCGGCCTACGCCTCTCAAATGCCTCCCACCAAGTGAAGGCAGCACCAACAAACTGAAATATAGCAAACGAGACCCCACTAGTCTCCAGAATCCAAGTAGTACGGAGTATCCTCTAACACTTATCCAGAAAACCTTGGGCATCCTCGCCCTCTGCGCCGCTGAAAGTCGGAGGCTAAAGTCTACTGAACCTCTCCAGCCTGCGCTGCTCATCCTCTGGCATAGCTGGGACCACATAGTCCTGAACTGGAGCAACCGGCTCGGCTGGGACTCCCCCGGTGTCTGAAAGACGTGTACAACCTGCTCAGGTGTCCGGGCAGCTTGAGTCTGAGTGCCTTCCTCGGCCTGAGATGTCACGGCAGTAGTAGACATAGAAACTTCCTGAGCCAAACTAGTGCATACTGTCAAGATCTGAGTCAGGGTCTCCTGAAGACCCCGAATCACTATGGGCACTGCCAGTGTCTGAGCCTGTCCCACTGGAGTACCCGTGGCGAGAACCTGATCCTGAATAGTAGGGGGATCCTCCAGTACTGACCCGGCTGCTGCGCGGGCTAGTCCCCTACCCCTACCACGTCCTCGACCGCGGCCTCGACCTCTCGTGGGTCCAGCTGGTGTCTGGTCACCCTGATCCGTAGCGCGTGTCCTCACCATCTGTGAGAGAATGAAACAACAGGAGTTTAGATTTCCAGAATCAATAGAATGGCACTACAGAGTTCAAGATAATGAGATTTTTCCTAAGAGTTTTGTAGCCTCTCGAAGATAAGTACATACGTCTCTGTACCGATCCAAAAGACTCTACTAAACCTGCTTATGACTGTTGAGTCCTATATAACCTAGTGCTCTGATACCAACTTGTCACGACCCCAAATCCTAACTGGTCGTGATGGCGCCTATTGTGGAACTAGGCTAGCCACTATCACTAACTACGCATTTATTTTAATATAATTTCTCAAAAATCATAATAATAAGCATAAAATATTCTAAGTCTTTAACCAAGCATAATATAATCTAACAGTCTAAACTATTCCCCAGAACTGGAGTCAACTGATCACAAGCATCTAAGAATAATACTAACACTACTAATATCATAATACACTGTCTCAGAACAAAGTACTAAATACTAATGAAGGAAGGGAAATGGAGAAGTTGTGGACGATGGATAGCTACCTCGAAATCCCAAAGCCGACGATGAACGATCTCAGATGGCTACTGCTCAGAACCAGTACCTGGATCTGCACACAGAGGTGCAGGGAGTAATGATGAGTACGCCAACTCAGTAGTAATGAAAATAAATCAAGTCTGAAGATAAGAAAACACACAGCACAGGACACCAATCCACATACAGTAAGATACGAAGTATTAATACAGTATACATTTAATACATAAGTTGAAAACCAATTTCCGTAAAAAGAATCCTTTGAGCAAGTATAATTTCTAGTATTTCTCAGTAAAATTCCCAAAATATCAGTATAAAATATGAAATGAATCATAATCAAAACTCAGTAAAATATCATTATAAATTCGCCCCTCGGGCTAAATCATCACTCGTAAATCAATCACTCAGCACCTCATCATCACTCAGTAACAGTCACTCAGCACCTCACAGTCACTCATGCCTCCCAATCACTCGTCACTCGCACTCAGTAGGTACCTGCGCTCACTGGGCGTGTACAGACTCCGGAGGGGCTCCTACAACCCAAGAGCTACAAACAAGCCAAATCATAGCATCAATCACTCAGGATCTCGGCCTCTCTCATATCATCAATATCCTCACAATATTGGCCCTCGGCCTCACTCAGTCAGACACTCTCAACATGCCACTCGGGCCATAAATAAACGGGGTTCTCGACCCAAAACAGTATTTCATTTCAAGAAATAATATCAATAAACTCTGAGTGTCAAAATAATTTATCAGGAAAGACTGAGTGAAAAATCATAATTTCTAAGTGAGCAATATCAGGAAAATAGGCCCCAAGGGGTTAAGACAGATCCGCACTAGGCCCCAAACATGGCTTACAGACCAAATATATACAAACATAGTAATACTATAAAACATATGCTTGGAAAGTCGTTTCGCAACTCAATAGTTGCCTAAAAAGGAACAAATTTCTGAATTTCCAATTCATGCATGCCCCACACTCTTCATCCAGTGTGTGCGCCACTCCAAAACTGTAAAAGGATGTAAAGTCCGAGAATTCATACCCTCAGGACAGGATTTAAAGACATTACTTACCTCAAACTAGCCTGAAAAGCTACCCCGCAACATGTTTGCCCCTCGAATCATCTTCCGAATGCTCCAAATCTATCAAGTTCATATTTTTCACATCAAAATATGCTAGGGGAATAAAGCCCAATCGAAAAATATCAACTTTATGCACAAAATCTGAAATTAGCCAAAACCCGACCCCCGGGCCCACATCTCGGAACTCGACAAGCTTTATACCAAAATGATCCTCATCATCTCATGATTTCGTACATATAAAGAACGCTGAAATCGGAGTCCAAATGACCCCTCAAATCACCCCTAGAAGGTCTCTTAAACGCAAGCCCTAGTTTTCCCCTTTTCCACTGATTTTCCTAATTAAACATTGTTAATTTGATCCTTAATCACATATTTAACTCAAAAATAGGAAGAAATCACTCACCTAGTGTTGCTTGGTGAAAATTGCTCCTTGAGCTTTCCAAAATCGTCCAAGCCAAATGAAAGAAATGAAAGAAATGGGCCAAAACTCACTTCTAAAACAATCTGCTCGGACTTCATCGAGTTGTATCTTGCGCTGTGCAGGTTGTACATCCTATTATAATTTTTCCCTGTTGTACACCTTTTATTAATACGCCCATAACTCCTTGTAAAAATATCCAAATGACAAACGGTTTAATGATTTAGAAACTAGACTTGAAGATTTTTCATTTGATAGGTTATACACCATATAAGTCTTTATATATTCCGAGATATGAGCTTCCAAAGTCGGCTCCATGCATCAGTAAATTCTGTCAAAACTGCTTCACCAGCCATCTTCAATCGATCATAACTTTCTGATCGAATGTCCAAATCATGAATGGTTTAACTTTCTGGAAACTAGAATGCAAGGGCTAGAACTTTTTCGTTTTAAAAATCTTCAAATTCCTTATAAATTTTGATATATATGCCTCCAAAATCAGCTCCCCGATGCACCAGTTGCTGTCCAAAAGTGCAGCAGAAATTTTTGCAGTTTTTTCTTTTTTTTTTGTCCGAAATTCATTTCTTTAACCTTCCGAAATCCACTCGAGGCCCTCAAGACCTTAACCAATTATACTAACATGTCCTAAAACATTATACGAACTCGCTCGAGGCCTCAAATCACATCAAACAACGTCAAAATCATGAATCGCACCCAAATTCAAGCTTAATGAACTTTAGAACTTGAAATGTCTACATTTGATGCCGAAACCTATCAAATCACGTCCGATTGACCTCAAATTTTGCACACAAGTCATATTCGACATTATGGACCTGCTCCATCTTTCGGAATTGTAATCCGACCCCGATATCAAAAAGTCAAACTTCTCAAAAATCTTCAAATTTCTTAGCCAAATGATTTCAAAATGACCTACGAACCTCTGAACTCATTTCCGATCGCGCTCCCAACTCCAGAATCACCATACAGAGCTAATCCCAGACTCAGAATCCCAAACGGACATCAATAACACCGAAATGCACTTCAACCCAGACTTATGAAATTTCTTCTAAAATGCTAACTTCTACAATTTGCGCCGAAATGCTCCCGAGTCATCCAAAACTCGATCCGAACATACGCCCAAGTCAGAAATCATCATACGAACCTGCTGGAACCTTCGAATCCTGATTCTGAGGTCGTTTACTCAAAACTTCAATCCTAGTCAATCCTTCCAACTTAAGGCTCCCGAAATGAGAATTTTCTTTCCAAATTGACTCTGAACTTCCTGAAACTCAATTCCGACCGTGCCTACGAGTTATAATACCTGAAACGAAACTGCTCACAGCGTCAAACTTCTGAACGACGCGTTAGAGCTCAAAACGACCGGTCGGGCCGTTACATAAACCAAGGTGGAATTGCTCGAAAAGTTTGCCTAAAATATTTATAACTAATTAATAAATTTTGTACCTTACATATTTATAAGGAATTAGTAATATTTTTCGTACAATCTTTTGTACTTAATTTTGTACCTAACATAATTAAGGGATTGATCGGTTAATTTTTGTTATAAAAAGATTCCTAAACCTAAAAAGCGGTCAAAGCATTCAAAGTTTTTATAACTTATATCAAATAAAAAAAATTCCTAAACCTAGAAGGAATTAAAAATACTCAAAAATTTTACCTACATTGCCTTTTTTTTTAAAGAAATGATTGTTGAAACTTGAATGAATGAAAGGATTCCCAAACAGTAAAAGTAGTAAACGGCTTTTGAAACACGAAACAAAATATTGTGATTTTTCATTGTTATTGTTTTTCCTTTACTAATTTGTTATATTACATAGTTCATTAGAAAATATTTAATAAAAAAAATCTAATTTATATCGAATTCGTAAATATTAGGGAACTATTAAATGACTATTAATATTTTTAATATTAGAGAAATAAAAATGACTATTTTGTCAATTGTGAAATCTATTTCTAAAGGGTGAAAAAGGCGAACGACATTTTGCTAATGGCCTTCGTGCTTTTAATATAGTACTAGTTTTCAAACACGTGTATTGCACGTGTATCCCAATCTCGTGTGTAATTTTTTTTTTCAAATGACATATAAAATGGAAATGCAATCTAAAAATGATGAATTCTGGAAGCGATAAGTCGTTGAACTTAAAATGGTTGAATACATGTGTACGTATAGTGATTAAGTTATTTTGATGTTATTATAAAGTGCAAATATGTGTACCCTAATCTTTCTATATGAATGATGTTCTTAGAGAATTTGTCTACATCAATCCAAAATAAAATTTGGAGACAGAAGATTTGTTGTCGACAAGTATGTCATTCAAAGAAATTGAACGAGTAAGACACATATATGCAAGTCTTTATTTAAGAGTAGATATTATTACCTGAAGACTCAAGGAAACATGAAAATAAAAGCCAAAAGATAAATATGTAATGCATATTTCACTCATCATCCCTACTTTTCCTCTTCAATTAATTTTTAACATGAAAAGTTGTATCACTTATATGTTTAACATGAAAGGAGTTACACTGATCAGCCTTTTAAGTTTGTAATTTCTTGCAATATTGATATATCACATTACTATAATTTCACTAAAATTTCAGAACAGATGAAAAGAAAGAAGATAGAGGTGACTCAAATCTGACAATAATATCTATGCAAAATCCCTAAATTTTTGTCTTTTTTAAGAGTTAAATATCATATAACTACATGAAATAAATCATGAATATATTTTATAGGGAAAAAGGCCAAATTTGTCCTTATACTTTAGTAAATTATCCACGTTTATACGATGTTCTGCTTTCCATCCAAATATGTTCCCACCGTTAACAAAGTAGTTAAAATTATCCCTTACCCTAATAGATCTCCTACGTGGCAGTGAGATCCATCACTTAAACCGGTAAATATTGCACGGGACACCCTATTTGGTCGCCCCCACTAACTCTATACCCACTTTTTAAAAAAGTTTTAACTTGTATTCACTTTTTAAACAACTTCAGCCCTCTTTTTCCTCCCCTTCTCCTCCTTCGTTTTCTTCTTCTCCTTCTTCTTCTCCTTCTTCTTCTTCTTCTTCTTCTTCTTCTTCTTCTTCTTCTTCTTCTTCTTCTTCTTCTTATTCAGGTGATAATGATTTTATATGATGTTGTGAATATATTTAATGTAGTTTATGATGTTTTACAATGGTGAGCTGTTATGACGTTTTATTTTTTACTATTACTTACGGTTTCTTCTTCTTATTTTTCTTACTTGCAAAATGAGTTCATTAGATTTATTGTTGTTTTGACAAATTGATGATTGGGATTTGTTCCTGATGATAATAAGAGGTTATGTATCAAATTTGAGCTCATTTGGAGTAGATTTAGGTATTAAATCGTATATTGGATTATTATAATTCAAAGAACAAATTTCTTTTTCTGGGCAATTTCCACTTCAGACTTATTGGCCTTAAGTAAATGAAAATCTTTGTTGCACCTCAGACTTTTTGGCCTTAAGTGCATCTGAAGTGTAATTTTTTACTTTAGATTTATTGGTCTTAAGTGTAGCAAAACGTTTGTTGCACTTCAGACCTTTTGGCCTTAAGTGCATTTGAAGTGCAATTGTCACAACCTAATTTTCCCTCAGTTGGGTATCGTGATGGCGCCTAGTCCTTGGGACTAGGTAAGCCTAGCATATACAGAGTAACAACAATAAATAGCGTCTAACAACTTTAAAAAAATGAATTCTCTATAAAACTTACAATCTCCAAAACCGGTAGTACAAGTCATAAGTCTTTCTAGGAGTAGTTATACATAATAAATACATCACTATTCCATAAATGAAACAATGGAAGTAAATACAACAGAAGGTGACTTCAGAGCCTGCGAACGCCCAGCATGTACACTTTGAAGTCTCCAGCCACACCAAGCGTAAATCTCAAAACCAACTCAATCTGAAGTACTTGTTCTGCACAAAAAGATGTGCAGAAATGTAGTATGAGTACGTCACGGTGGTACCCAGTAAGTATCAAGCCTAACCTCGGTAGAGTAGTGACGAGGTCAGGTCAAGACACTACCGAATATATATATAACCTGCAGAATTTAACCTAAATCTAACAAGAACGGACTACCAAAGTAATACCAATAGCAGAAGGATATCAAATTGTATAAAGTAGTAACAATAAGAGGAAAACACGAATGGCAACGAGAATTAATCAAGTAATTAAACAACGACATAGTTGGGGTCCGGAGGAAGCATAAATGAGTTCAAGTAGAGAAAACAACGTTAACTCAACCAATCGAGTCATTTCTAATACACCATTTCAACAAATCCCAATCCTCGTAATCTCATATCATAATCACAATTTCCAAACCTTTAACACACATGGCACCTTGTGCCCACACATTTCTATCTCACTTTGCACATCAGATTCCACGTGCTACGCAGTACATCAGATCTGTGTCACATGCTAATTAAGGTGTTCAAGATATTCCATTCATATATCGTAAAGTAATAATACAGTTTCTAGACCAAGTAGGAAAATTAGTGAGAAAGATGAGTTTATTTTAGAAATCATTTGAGTGAAAAAAATAATATTTTCAGATAAAATATAATACTGAATAAGTAAATTGAGAAATCAATTGGAATGAAATATAACTACTATTAGACATTGTAAAAACGGAAATATACGACGAGTCCTAAGTTAGAAGTAGTGGATTTACTAAAAACCCCTAAACAGAAAACCCAAAACCGGTGAAACGCTCTCTCCTCTCTCCTCTCTCTCTTGCAATTCATGGAGAACTAGGGCAGCCATGGCTTCCATCGTCTCTCCCCAGCTCCAAACTGTGGGAGAGTCCATTCAAAACACTAGCGAGACACATCCTAATCCTAATCCAAAATAGTCATATGCATCCCAGCTTATATCAAAACAATCTACCGCAAAATCGTCAAAGTTTGAGTTATGTCCTGTAATGTTTAATCATGGAAAACCAACTATAGAATTTACCATGGATGAGGTTAATGAGTTTACAAGAGAAGAAGGACTGCAACAAGCAGTTGTAATGAAGTTTTCATGCGGAGAACCTGAGTTACAGGAATTTAGAAAAAAAATTCGTCGCAATTCGATGTTCAAGGTCGCTGCAATATTGGACTGTTGGAGTTTCTTCATCTGTTGATTAGATTTGATCTCTACAACGATTATGTTCAGTTCTTACCAAGATCAACTAGATATGTCAAGGCAAAAGGTGATGAATTCTTTTTCAGAACTTTTCCATGGACGTTAGGATTCAATCCAAAAGAGGAAGCGTCCATGGCAGTTGTGTGGATCTCTTTTCCAGGTTTGCCGCCTAACTTTTTTGCGAAGAGGTCGTTAATGTGTGTTGCTTCAGCTGTGGGTAAAGATCTTGCTGTGGACAAGGCAACACAAGAAAGAACTAGACCTAGTGCAGCGAGGGTGAAGGTTATACTTGATCTTTTGGACAAACATCCTAAAAAGGTTAAGCTACTTATTGTGGACAGAATTTCGTGTAAAAATATCGTGCATTACCAGGAGGTGGTGTATGATAATCTTCCTAAATATTTCATTTATTGCAAGCATCAAGGACATGATGAAAAAGTTTGTCGAGTAATGAAGGAACAAGCAGGAAAGGAGGTGATGGAAGAGGAAGTAACAGGGGCAGCATCTCAAGGTGGTCATGATTTGGTCGAGGTAGATGGTCCAGTTATTGAAAAACTACAAGGTGATGCTAGGGAATATCTTAATGCAAAAAGAGCTGGCCAACTAATGTTGCTAAATTCAGAAGATAACAGAAACATTGGGCAGCAGCAGGTATTAAGTTTACAAGGTGTAATTGAGGCAACAACAACAGATGGACCAAAAGCAGTGTTAACTGATGCTAATATTCCTGATGGTGCACAGATTTTCAACAATTCTGGGATCTCAAAGAATGTTGCTATTGTTCCTGTCGATCGTGCCTTAGCTAGGATGTCTCAACCTATGGATATAGAAGCAGGAAATAGGGTGTTGAAAGATCGAGGGAATGGCAGTGATATAATGAAAATAGCAGGAGGTGATCGACCTATTACTGCTACAAGTGAACAAGATGATAATGCAGCAGGTTACAAAGCTATTGTTGTGAATGATGAGGGGCATGAACATGTTAGTGTTGAGGCTTTGGAGTGGGAAGATGCTACATCTTCTAAGGCTGTGAAGATGGAAAATTCAGCTGGAGTTGTGCAAGCTAATACTGGGGCTTGGAAACCTACTGTTGATCGAGCAGCAATTGATCCTAAGGTTAAAAGTGCTGGGCAGTTGGAGGTAGCTGCTGCACAAAATTCTGAAGTTCAAGGTGTGCAAAATGCAAAAGCTAGAGAAGGTATTGTACAAAAGTTTGCACATGAGAATGAGAAGGTATCAGCTGTGCAGGAAAAACGACCTACTGTTGCACCTGGTGAACTAATTGAAAAACCATCAGGTCTTAAGGCTTCAGTTATGCATGTGGAGGGGCAGGTACTTATCACTCCAAGGCAATCTGCTACAACTCCAGCCAAATCAGATACAAAGAGTAACAACTGGACAGTGGTGAATAAATCACATAGCAAGAAGCAAACTCCAAGTCTTCAAAATCATATTGTACCATCAAAGGTCATTGGGGTGTCGAACTCGTTTGATGCTTTGGTGAATGAGGGTGAGCATGTTACGAAGGAGACTAAAAATAACGAGCAACAGATGGGCGACGAGACACGATCAGTATCTGGAAAAACCAGCTCTACAGGTAGTGAAAAGCAACAGAAAAATGCGAAGGACATAGGTGCTCGACTTGAGATTGCAACTGTTGATAATCACTGGTAAGGCAAGTCAAATACCTGCTGCAGCTACACCAACACTGCATATTTCTAATCCGGAGCTAGCTAAAATGGTAAAGGATGCCCGGGCAGCTATGATGATGAACACAACTCCAAAAAATAGGCAACCACAATCTCCAGGTAGTAGCAAACAACGACAACTTTCCAAGAACACAGGTGGTCGACTAATTGTTTCGAAGGACATTGTTCCTGTTGATGCACAAAAGGCCGAGGCAGTCCAATTGTCTACTGCAACCACAATGTCCAGTACTCCAAAGCTACATATTTCTAGTCCGGAAGTAGTAAAAATCATTAAAAAGACTTAGATGGCTATGATGATGAGTGCAAATCCTATGATCAAGCAACCATGGGTTGCTTTCAACACATCGGTGCAGGATGTCCCTTCTCAATCGCTAGAATCATTTGGTGAGCATGGTGGTGAATACGAGCAGTTGATGCTATCCACGGGAAACAACAACGAAATTATACAAGCAAATGTGAGGGAGATGGTTATTAAATCTCAACTTTGGGCTGACCAATGTGAGGATGAT
Organism: Nicotiana knightiana; assembly: GCA_005239525.1. Taxonomy (NCBI): domain Eukaryota; kingdom Viridiplantae; phylum Streptophyta; class Magnoliopsida; order Solanales; family Solanaceae; genus Nicotiana; species Nicotiana knightiana. The sequence continues at coordinate 17,562 of ML381593.1, forward strand.
GAAGATGAGGACTGGGGTGATGAAGTTGCCGATGACTCAACTGAAGTTGCTGATCAAGAAAGTGCAGAGGAGGATGCTGCTTCACCAGCACTGCTAAATCCAAAAAATGCAGCAGCAGCAGAGGAAGATGTTGCTTCATCAGCACTGCCAAAAACAGAAAATGCAGCAGCAGCATGTCACAAAAGCAAACTGAACTTGAACGCGCCAATTTTCATTCCTAGAAACTCCTCAACTGTTGCTACAAGAGATGCAGTAACACCTACAATAATAGTGGAACAGTTGCAACCTGGTACAAACAGTCCACAGCAGATTACAAGCATTTCAGGTGCTGCAGTAACACCTCCAAAAACTGGACAGCATCAGAAGGATATAATCTCACCAGTTTTTCGAAGGTACGATCGATTGGAAACTCGTTTGTAATTTGTTGTGTAACGATAATTGACTACCTCTTGAGGTTTTTTCGAAGGCTGATGTTATCGAAGCCTCTAAATTATTCGAGTGTCGAGGGTAGCCTGATTTAACTGGTTTTTCAAAGTGTTTGAAGGCCTTTAATTTTATGGCGGAAGTCGGACGTCTCCGAGCCGCATTACTCCGGCCGTAGCCTTTTCATATGACCGTAGTCTTTAATATGGTCGTAGCCTTTAATGTGGTTGTAGCCTTCGGGTATGCCTCTTGGACTTGTTTCCTGATAACTTTTCGAACTTGTTCGAAAGGTTAGTCCCCGAGTATGGTGGCCTTGGCCTTTATATCAAGGGGATGCCTCTTAGAGGTCTTATGAGTTCAAGCTTTAGATGATTTGGATGTGTTGACTGTTGATGACAGTCCCCGAATATTTGGGGTGCATTTGCGCTCTGGCTCTTGAGCCGTTTCTCGTAGAATTGTAAGTATGAAGCTCGTATAATAGTAGACTTTTTTGAGATACAAAGTATTTTGATATAGCAAGAATGCTTCTTTGAATAATTGATACATACGTACATGTTTTGCCGTCGGAGGCTCGACTTTCTACATGGACACGGTTCATTTGACCGTTTGGCCCATTACAAAGTTCTCCTATCGAGGCCCTCTTTGGCGTGAAGTGTTTTCCTTGAAAATACAACCTCCGAGGGTGATGTCCCCCAGTATTCAAAGTTGATTGAAAAGAAGCCTTGAATACTTGTTGAATTCTTCTTAGGTAGCATATAAATGTTGCCTCGTTAAAAACCTTGCCGGAAAAACCCATTTGGGATAAAACCCGATGTAAGGGGAAAAGAGTGCAACGCATGCTTTAAAACCTAAGGTCTTCGGGTTGAAGGATTCCTCGATGCCTTCGATCGAACACCTGCAAGGAGTTAGTCTTAAATATAAATGGAAGAAAGGGATAAGGTCATACCTTAGCAATAATAATGTTTGAGTAATGATACATTCCAATTGTTTGGTAGTTGCTCGCCTTCCATTGTGCTAAGTTTGTAAGATCCCTTCCCTACTACTCCGATGACTTTGTACGGTCCTTCCCAATTGGGGCCTAGCTTCCCTTCATTTGGGTCCCGAGTATTGGGGGTGACTTTCCTTAGAACTAAGTCCCCGACTCCGAAATGGCGAAGGTTCTCCCTTCTGTTATAATACCTCTCGATCCTTTGCTTTTGTGCGGCCATTCGAACTAGTGAGGCTTCACGTTTTTCATCTAGTAGTTCGAGACAAGTGTTCATAGCCTCGTGGTTCGAATCCTTGCTAGTATGCTGAAACCTGACGCTAGGTTCCCGGACCTCGACCGGAATCAATGCTTCAGACCCATACACCAAAGATAACGGGGTTTCCCCCGTTCTTGATTTCGACGTTGTTCGATATGACCATAGCACCTCGGGTAATACTTCTCTCCATTTCCCTTTAGCATCATTCAATCTCTTCTTCAAGTTTTGAATGATAGTTTTGTTTGTGGACTCGGCCTGTCCATTTGCGCTTGGGTGGCGTTGATAGAAGTCTTTTGATTTTATGGTCTTCGAAGAACTTGGTCACTTTGCTGCTGATAAACTGCTTCCCGTTGTCACATACTATTTCGCGGGTATCTTGAATCGGCATACGATGTAGTCCCATATGAAGTCAATGACTTCTTTTTCTCTTATTTTCTCGAAGGCCTGTGCTTCTACCATTTTGAAAAGTAGTCAATAAAATGAACTTAGCTTTACCTGGTGTCGTTGGTAGGGGGCCGATGATGTCCATCCCCCATTTCATGAATGGCCACGGAGATATGACCGAATGGAGTTGTTCGCGATGGATCATCAGTGCGAACCTTTGGCATTTATCATACCGTCGAACGAACTCCATAGTATCTTTTTCCATGATATCACAGTAATATCCAGCTCAAATTACCTTGCGAACCAAAGAGTCGGCGCCGGAGTGGTTCCCGAAAGTGCCCTCATGGATTTCTCGCAATACATAATCGGTGTCTCCTGGTCCTAAGCATACTGCCAGCAGTCCGTCAAAGGTTCTTCTATACAATGTTCCATTTTCATCAAGCGAGAATCGAGCTGCTTTGGCTCGTAAGGCTCTCGACTCCTTTGGGTCCGAGGGGAGCTTTCCGTGCTTTAAGTATTCGACGTATTTATTCCTCCAATCCCACGTTAAACTTGTCGAATCAATCTCCGCATGGCCTTCCTCGACCACGGACCTCGACAATTGGACAATAGTCCCCGGGACAATATCACCTTCCTCGATCGATGACCCAAAATCGCAAGTGCATCGACCTCACTATTTTGTTCTCGAGGTACATGGTCTAGTGTCCATTCTTTGAAGCGGCGTAATGTTACTTGAAGTTTGTCTAAGTACCTTTGCATTCTATCTTCTCGAACTTTGAAGCTTCCGTTTACTTGGTTTACAACCATAAGAGAGTCACACTTGGCCTCGATGACCTCTGCTCCCAGGCTTTTGACTAGTTCGAGACCTACAATCATGGCGTCATACTCGACCTCATCGTTAGTTAATCTAGAATTTTTGATGGATTGTCTAATGATATTACCCGTAGGCGATTTTAAAACAATACCGAGCCCGGACCCTTTCACATTCGAGGCGCCGTCTGTGAAGAGGGTCCATACTGCCAAGGATGTACTCGACTTTAGTAGAAGTTCCTATTCTACTTCGGGTATGAGGGCAGGTGTAAAATCTGCCACGAAGTCTGCTAAAATTTGAGACTTGATGGCCGCTCGGGGTTGATATTCGATATCATACCCTTCAAGTTCGATTGCCCATTTGGCCAATCGGCCCGACGCTCGGGCTTATGCAAGATATTTCGAAGTGGGTATGTAATCAACACACATATGGGGTGACATTGAAAATATGGTTTTAGTTTTCTAGATGCGCTTATTAGCGCAAGTGCTAACTTTTCTTAATGTGGATACCTAGTTTCAGCATCTCCTAAGGTTCGACTTACATAATAAACAGGAAATTGTGTACCTTGTACTTCTCGAACCAGCACGCCACTCACCGCTACCTCGGACACGGCCAAGTATAAATAAAGTTTTTCGCATACCTTTGGAGTGTGAAGTAGGGGTGGGCTCGATAAGTACCGCTTTAACTTCCCCAACGCTTGCTGACATTCCGGAGTCCATGCAAAGTCATTCTTCTTTTTGAGTAGGGAGAAAAATTGGTGACTCCGATCCGATGACCTCGAGATAAATCGGCCTAGAGCAGTTATCGATTAGCCGGTGTATGGACGTCACACTATCCATGACGGTGATTTCTTCGATGGCTTTAATTTTGTCGGGGTTGATCTCAATCCCCTGTTCGATACCATGAACCCAAAGAACTTGCCCAAGCCAACTCCAAAAGCACATTTCTTGGGTTGAGTTTCATGTTATATTTTCTTAAGATCTCGAACGTTTCCTTCAGTACCTAAGTCGACGTTTAAAGCAATGTGTGAACCAACATCGACTGTGTTAGGAACTGCACTACCCCAGGGTTAAGTGGTGGTACACCAGCCCCTGAAGCTGCTACATTATCATTTTCCCCATGGAATCCGAAACCGTCATTACCATGTATTGGGGTGCTTGCTAAGTTCGACTTGTTTTAGTCTAAAAATAAAGAATCTTGGACAAGAACAAGTATGAAAAACGAGTGTTATCAAAAACCAGTACTGAAATAATCACTGTTATCTTTAGCCCCATGGTGGGTGCCAAACTGTTTACCTCGAAAATATGAGTAACAACTAAATTTGATTTGTGGTTTTAAAGATACGTGATCTAGTTCAATACCAATTAATAAGCAAGTAATATAAGGTGTAAATGAAAGGAATAAATGAACCAAACCAGTGTTACTTAAGCAGTAGCGACCTCGAGCTCGGTGACCTCGAGGTGAACTAAGAACAATAAAGCAATAATAAAATTTAAAGGACAATTCTGATGAACAATGAGCGAAAAGTAGAGAGTATATTCTTTTTCAATGATTAGATGATCTTTACAAATGATTGGGACCCTTTTATATAGGAGGGAAACCCTGAATAAGGTACATTTCTATTTATAGTAAAGAATATTATTAGGACAATTGTATAACCGCCTAGTACGGATTTGTACTAATTCGTTACAAATCTACTCCGGAATTTACGCCATGATCTTGGGGACGTGGCGAGAATCTTGTCCTTTCGTAACAGACTCACAACGGTATTATTTTGGCATTGATCGTACTCGGCTCCAATAATCTTCGACACTTAGGTCTACGGGCCTCTTATTTTGCCTTCGAGCCCGAGCTTGGTCTTTATCGAACCTCTACCCTCGATGTGACCTCTCGAGCCTACAAAATCGGGGCATATGATTTCGACCGTGTACAAACTCACTGTATGTGCTGGTGGGAGGTATCAGATACCTCGTGAAAATAGCCAAGGTGTGTGTAAGTAGGCCCATACCCATGTTTATTATATAAAAAGAAGCTCTTGAGTGTTCTTAATTTCGAAATGTAGCAGATACCTCATGGAATCAGTTGACACGTGCCCAAATCTCACGGTTATGAAAAAAGTGCAGCTCTTGAATCTTTCTTAATTTCGAAATGTATTCTTTTACATATATCTATTAAGCAAGGACGTTATCCAAATATTATCTATAGGCAATGGCGTTTTCCTTGAAGCAACTACTAAGCAAGAACATCAAGGTTTTGTAGTTGGGGCCAGTGTTCCTTTGAAACGTAAACGTCAGGTAAATGTCAAACGAGACGTAGAAATATACCTTCCAGCCAGTCTCATTATTTTCACTTGAAATCCATATAATATTTCATGTACTAACTAATATTTACAAATAATGACTTCAATATTTGCAAATACTACAGCAAACCGGCATGTATTTTCAATACTGAACGCACATCAATCGCCATGGGGTAAGATTTCCAGTCATGCATAAATTCATGGGTTAGAATTTTCACCACAAGCGCCAAAATGGTATCCTCTCATAAGTCTGAAGCTCCAATAAAATTCCAAGATAAAACAAGTATAGAAGCAAGCCAAAGAATTTGTCAGGAAGATTTCAATGGCTGAAAAATAAAAAGGTAGCCCTAAATCATTTATCCTTAGGAAATAATGTGCAAGAATTGTTATAGACACGATGATTGGATAAAACAGCTAACTACACCCACAAAAAGAAAAGAGATAATATTAAAATTTATGGACATATATACCTCGCCAAAAGGCCGAAGAAAACATATAAACAGTTCAATTACATCCTATATACATTTGCAAAGTACAGATGATCTTTCAAGCTTGCAAGATGTGAATCAATGACATCCACATCAACACAAGAGATCCCTAAGTTCCATATTGGCTACCCGAAGGAATATGTTACATCTATGGGCAACATTTGATCTAACACCCAACGAATCAGATATCGTGAGTTTATTGTCTACGAAGCAATTACAACACAGACTTTGCCTACAACTATATATATAAGTTGTACAAATGACGTGCTAAACCTCCCTCTTACTTTCTTTACAACATTCTCAGCTCCCATCTGAAAAGGTATCACTGCCATCTCCAGCTTTGGATAGAGAGAAAGGAGCAATGGCAACATTGAATGTCCGTGAGGCTACCTTATCAATATGCTTCATCTCGAAGTCACCCTCCTGTGTAGTAATAAACCATCAGAGACGCAATGCATGTCAGAAATTGCAGGAACAAAGATAAAGGGAGGGAACCCCAGAAGGTAGGCAATTTCAAAACCAGAACGATTGATGACTATTGATTGCAAATCCAGATCAAGAATAAGACAGAGAGAGACTTCTTGCATGTTTCGAAGCCATCAAAGCCCATCACTAATTACAGTTTTTATTTAACAGAAACTAAGAAGGATCTAATAGTAGGTCTCCAAACTATTAGGAGTATCACTTTATTAAGACATGGAGACATTTAAACACAAAATTGAGCAGATCCTAGTTTTTAACTACTTGGCACCTCGGCAAAACCAGTTCTCTTTAACATCTGCGGTTCCAAATTGAATCCTGATAACCATAAAACTGAAATCTTTTCATCCCAGTTCCAAAAACTGCTATTCAACTTAAACAAGTGTATCAATTCATCTTGATCCACAAAAAGGAATACACAGAATTATGACAACTAGCGAAGCTAAGCTATTTTAAGCTAAGCTGTCAATCAGAAATTAGTGAAATAACCAATTTTAAGCATGCAGCACTTGGCAAGTATTTTTATGGAACGTATTAGTAAGTGCTAGGTTTATAAGAGAAGCATTTGAGATGTTCTAAATTCTTATTCTTCTTGTTTTCTCACCACTAACTTCATCCTCTAGAATTGATTGAAAGGAGCAGATGAATCAGTGCGCATGTGTCTGTATGTGGGATGAAGCAAACTGCGATTTTCATTTTCCTTGTGATGGACCTAAAAGAGTGGGTATATGGAAAGCATCAGCCTTGGTCATGTCTTCATTATTCTGGACGTATGATGCAATTTTGATAGTAAAATCACATTTCAGCTGGAAAATACATTCAGATGTTTGAGGCAGCGAAAGTGATCAAGGGGTATTAACTCATATAGGGGGGTCGACTTTGTATAGAGTTGTATTACTAATAGCGGTTGCCCCCAGAGTGCGTCTAGATTCTTTTATAAAATGTGTATAGATAAAGCATGAATAAGTGCTAGTCTGAGTTCAACTGAAATTGTTGCAATTTGTTCCATTTATACTTTCACAGACAAAACTCTATTATATACATTTTATTACAATAGACAGCAAGTCTCAAATATACGTACAGCTAACTTGAGGGCATAATCCAAACCTCTGAAAACTACTACCCTTCATTACTTTCTGATAAAGAACATTAGGTGCGAAATGTGCTCTTAAGAAAAATGATCTTCAGGTGCAATTACATATTGACCTCAGTATAAAAATGCCACAGCAAAGATGAAAATGAGAGTAGAAGGTTGCATTTCATGTAGGAAAGGAAAGGGAAACAAATTAGTTTCTTACCATTCTTCCGCTTGGAGTTCCTAATGGACATGCAGATGAGTACTCAAAACCAGTGTTGGGAAGTATTACCGGTTGTTCACCAATGACACCAATTCCCCTATCAGAAGGAACGATGTAACATTGTTTAGTCTTAAGTCCAAATTTATAAAAAATAAGCAAAATCAAATGACCACCATACAGAATGAGGACAACATAAAGTTAAAAAAGAAAGGACATGCACAAGTTAAAACATAAACAGTATTATCTCCCACAAATGTGCCAAACAGCAAAATTAGCGACTCACCAGACATTTTCTGTTTTCCCATTAGCATCAGTGATGATCCAGTGCCTTCTCAGAAGTTGAACAGGACGATCTGAGTTGTTGGTAATTCTTATTCTATAAGCAAAAAAATAAAGGCCTTTTGAAGGATGACTTCGACCTTCTATATACACACTTCTAACTTGAACCCTGATACCCTAGACAAAGCAACGTTGAGTAGATATTTCAGAGATTGCATAACTGCCCAGCTTCAATAAACTTATGCAAAGTCTGATTATGAGATGTTCAGGCTTCAATAAGCTTATCATGAATGTGTGATTATGAGCTGATCAGAAAGACCAATCAATCATATTCAAAAACTGACAGCACACAAAAGGAGCCCTTATTGATCCTGACACGCTTAATTTATGGTGCTTATGTAGGCATATTTAATGTGAAAAAAACTTAAAATTTCTTAGTAAAGACCATAATAATAGGAAGAGTCATAAATGACATCTGAATTATATAACAGCATATCTTTCTTTTGTTTTTTAGAAGAAAAGGGGCCCAGAAACTGTTAGATGTGTAAAAAGACAGCCCATGTGCATGAATAAAAAGATGTGGAACATAATGAGGGCATGCATGAAAGTCCAAAAATTTGATTACTTCTTTCCCACATTTTTGTCCTTAAAGTATAGTGCATACAAAGCTACTTCTGTAAAAATTCATTATTCATAAAGCTTCATGAGCAACAACTCAATCTGGTAATCCAGCTAGTAAAACAAAGTCAAACAGAAGCATGACAATTCATGAATAAAAATTGGATATTTCATACCAGTGTTGTTGCGTCACTCGAACATTTCAAGAGAGAATGCGGAGCAACATCCTTTAACTCATCACGGTACCTCACTGCATCCTGGGAGGACATAGAGAAAGAGGGCGAGAAAGGGAAACTTAGATGAAGAGTGACTTCAAATAATCGATGGATAGCTGATATAGCACTACCAGAGAGATGAGAAAGTTTATACAATTCTAAATCAGCACATCTATTTCTTGGAGTTTTCAAAAGCAACAATTGCTAGGTTTCAGGATGCTATCATGTGTTCTAATGCATCTCCGATAATGGCAAGTACCTAAATAAATGAAGAAAATAAAATATCGAGTCGACATTTAGAGTCAAATTTGTGCAATAATATTGGCAATAATATGGCACACTTGTGTACTATAAAAACAGATTGCCCCTTCTAATAACTTATAATTCGTGTGCTTTTTGTCATTGATTTTGAACTTGCGCAAATCTTTGACTTTGAAAACATGTAAAAGAGGACTTCATCTTACTGGTTTTATTACCTTACAACCTTTTTAGCGTTCAAAACACGCTTTTATTTATAATTCAATTTTTGAAGGAGTAAAAACCATCCATTGGCTTCAAATTTTACCCCTTACCTTCAGTATGCATACAAATTTAAGACAATACTTGAAAATTGTCTTTTGTTCTAATAATCCTATTTCTGCACGTTACTTTACAATTAGGACATTAGGGTATTATGTGCACCATTCAAAACAAAAATAGCAGGACTTCTATCAATTACGTACCAAAACGTAATTTACTCTATTACAAAATCCAAGATGTATAAGCAAATTCACTTGGTGAGTATCTTCAGAATTGCAATTTTCATATACAAATCCAAAAGCAGGACATATTTTGTGGCTTTCACAAGGTAGAGTTAGATAAAATAGCTTCATATCCCTTAAATCCAAACTTGTTTGTTAATGATTTTGTCCAAGCATATGGAATGACCCAAACAATTTTCGGTCCTCCAGTTGATAACACTTGTTTGGGAGAAAAGAACAGGTACCTCAAACCTCTCTTCTGCAATAGCCTCTTTCAACAATCTCTTAAGCCGCAAAACAGGCTCTTCATCCTCAAATATTTTCAATGAATCACGAAGTCTCGCCGCCTGCTTGTAGTCCTACATATATATAATCCAACTCAGCATGTGAAAGAAACAGCATTCATTTGCATCTACCAACATAGTGGATAAAAGCTTTAAATTTCTCCTCTATTCTTCTTGAAGTTCTAAATCTTTCGCCAAGATAGCAGTAACCCAATTTTTACAGCAATGTGATCATGTTTAAGCTGGCAATCACAAAATTAATGCATTTGAGTGGAATTTTGCATCCACAAAAAAAGTGCAAACAAAGAAATCTAGCTTTTAAGGCCAATGGTGAGGAGTACTTATGGACCTAAAAATTGTCTATCATAATTGGAGTGAACTTGGATTAATCTATATTTTAATAAAAACTTCAACTTATACATCGAGCGAGATGGGGGGCGTGCCGGATTGTGACATGGAGGCGTTTAGTAATAATGTATTGCGCGAGATTAATTCTACGAAGTCAAAGGCTTACTCACATATGATATTTGAACCAAATCAAAACTATTAATCATGTTAAGCCATAAAATAAGATGATAATTTATAATTCATCCACTCCAATTTATATGAAACTATACAATTTGGGCAATCAAAACTATTTTTTTTTTTAAATCGCATACGTTAAATATCTCTAATTACAAAAACTTGCACTTTATAGCACTTATTATCTAGACTCTAACCAAGTAAATTTTGTTTAAAAAAGATAAAGAAATTGATGTTGTAAAACCTAATTGAGACCAAAATTACAAAAGTTTGACCCTATAACCCTTTAGTCATTCTAAAGCAAATGGAGTATTAATTAGATGTAAAATGCATTTAAAAGGGTAAATCGACACATATTTTCCATAGAGGAAATAAAATGAAATAGTGGCAGACCTCAGATTTGGTGGCGACTTCCATTTGCTGTTTCAAAAGTGCATAGGTCTGGCTACGGGAAAGGAAGGTTGGAGTCGGACTAGAACTCTGGCTCTCTGCACCATTATTCATCTCAGGCGAACACGCCATAATTCTAAACATCTTCACATTTCCCCTTATGTGAATTTGTTGGTTAAATCGACCAGGCCATGACACTTTCGTTCCGGCATTAAGATTAAAACTAAGTGATTGCATTTGGATTTTCAGAAGAATATCCAGCAAAGTTTTTCTGTTCAAAAGTGGGATAGTTTATGTTTATCCAGTATCTGTGTTCGGGATTAAATTACGAATGTTGGGGGGTGCTTGTCGTTGTCGGAATTTACAGGATGAGCTTCAATTTGGATAAATGGTCTTTTTACTCTCTCTCTCTCTCTCTCTCTCGCTGAGGATAAGTAGGACTAACACGAGACAATTTTTAGATCTATTGAAGACAAGTGATACACGTTTTATTTTCTTTTCTTAATTTACTTTTATTACGTATTATTTTTTTGTTTCAATTTAAATAAACTTATTTGACTAAGAAAATTTATAATTTGTGATTTTAAATACATATAATATTTTAGACTATATTATTTTATGAGATTCAATTTCCAACCAAATGATGAAGGCTATTGAACTTGTATTATTATCCCATAAAAGTCATCAAATTAACTTTTCTATTTACAAAATCACTTGACTTTTACTAATTTTCTAAATTCATCTTCATCATTTTCTTTCTAAAGTCATCCTCTCTTGTTTTTAATTGTCTTAGTGATGGATGAGTTGACGCGGCATATTCAAGGGAAGATACCATAATATATATTATTTGTAAATGACATAGCATTGATTGTCAGACACACGACGAAGTTAATGATAGACTAGAGGTTTGGCGAAATACCCTTGAGTCTAAAGGTTTCAGGTTGAGCAGAACTAAAATAGAATACATGGAGTACTTGTTAGGTGGATGTGAGGGTGAGGATTGATACCCAAGTCATTCCTACGAGAGGAAGCTTCAAGTATTTTGGCACAATAATCTAAACAAATGGGGAGATCGATGATGATATCACACATTGTATTGGAACGAGGTGGATTAACTAGAGTGTGACGACCCTATAGGTCGTTTTGATCATTAGCCCTTATTTCATGATGAGAGACCTCCCGCAACTTCATTTGATGTTTCTTGGTGCGTAGTCCGTGTCACATTTCGAAAAGCTTTTACATGAAATTTTGATAAAATGTAATTTTTGACTAAAAATGAGGTTAGAGTTGACCAAGGTCAAAATTTTAGGTAAACGATCCCGGATTGGTGTTTTGACAATTCCGGCAGGTTCGTATTATGATCTTGTACTTAGGCTTATGCCCGAAATTGAAATCGGAGGTCCCTAGATTGATTTGACTTGTTTTGCCAAAAGTTTGCAATTTGAAAATTTTCTAGGTTTGATCGTAAGTTGACTTTATGGTTATCAAGTTCGGATTTTGATGTTGGGACTTGAAATAGATCTATTTTTTTATTTGAAACTTATCTGCAAAATTTGGTGCAATTCGGAATTGGTTTGATAGGATTCAGGCGCTTACTTGTGATTCTAGAGGTTCTTAAATTTCACTTCGAATTCCATACTTTTTAATGTTTGATTCGCGATTATAGATGTTATTTTGGTGTTTTGATCATGCGAGCGAGTTTATATGATATTGTTACACTTATGTGCATGTTTAGTTTGGAGCCCGGGGGGCTCACGTGAGTTTCGGACGTGTTTTAGATGAGTTTGGATAGTGTGAGGATTGCTGGTGTGCTTCAATTCTAGCGCTAGAATGCAAGTCTCGCAATAGCGATGACCTGTTCACAAACGCAAACTCTGCTTTTGTGAAGTTGAGCTCGCAATTGCGATGGGGGACTGGGCAGGGTAGTCTTCTTATTTGCAAAGAAATGATCGCAATTACGGACTAGCCGGACTTCGCTTTTGTGATGGCTTAGTCGCAGTTGCGACTGAGCACTGGGCTTAGACAGGTTCGCAACGCATTTGCGGTTGGATGGGAAACCACATTTGCGATGGTTTTGTCGCAATAGCGACTAATGCGGTCTGGGAGAACAATTCGCATTTGTGACCTGATTCTCGCATTTGCGACATCCGTCCCTGGGTAAAAGAGGTGAAAAATCGGGACTTAGCTCATCTTACACCATTTCTCAACCCTAAACACACTAGAGGCAGTTTTTCAAGAGATATTTCTTTCCAAATTCATTGGTCAACTTTAATCCATTTTCTTTCACTTACCCAATACTTTTCATGTGTTTTCAACATCAAATTCAGGATTTTCATGATAGAAATTAGGGATTTGGGTAAAAATTGGAGATTTTATAAAATTGAGATTAGACATCAAATTGAGGTCGAATTTCAAAACAAATCACATAATCGGGCTCGTTGGTTAATGGGTAATCGGGTTTTGGTCATGAATCTCGAATTTTGACCAAGCGGCCCCAGAGTTGACCTTTTCCAAATTCATTAAAGATTGAATCTTTTTCAGTCATGAGTAGTTTCTAAAGCTTATTTTGAATTATTTGATCGATAATTGGTTAGATTTGATTGGTTTAGAGTCTTGTTCAAAAGGTAAGGCCATGGTTGGTTGATTGACATTGTTGTGGAGTAAGGTAAGTACCGTGGTTAACTTTGACTTGAGGGATTAGAACTTGTTGGTTTATTTGTTATGTAAATTATGTGTGGGGACGACATATAATTAAGGTGACGAGTACATATGTGTTGTCATGGGGTTAAAACATATGTGTGAAAATTATTTTATTGTATTATGTTATTTCAATGACTATGCTTCCATGTCGTAGTTAGATTAATACTTCTTTAATTGTCCGCCTTCATATCTATAGATTATTTTCAAGTTGTTAGGATTTTGAAAGTTATGATGAATTATTATTACACTAAGATTGAAGTGAAATGGCTTCCCACCTTGTTTTGATATTTTGGATTAGTGTTGTTGCTTGGTGAGGATTAAATCACGAAGGGTGTTGTCATTCCTTATTTGCATACAATATCATTTATTTTACAGGTTGTGATGATTAAAGCACGAAGGATGATGTTGTACTTTTTATTGCTTATTATCATTTATCATATCATGTAAGGAAGAGAGTAAAAGCATGAAAGGTGATATTGTGCCATTTATTTATGATATTACATGGTGAGGACGAGAGTAAAAGTACGAAGGGTGATGTGATGCCATTGTTGATTTATTACTTTACTTGATTTCCAGATTGATAATTTAATTAGTTACATTGTTATTGTTTTCGGATTAAGTCTATTTAGTGATTTTGTACTTGTCGTTCTTATCGTACTCATTTTCTACATGTCCTCTCCCAACTAATATTTAATTGTCCTGTTTGTTATTTTATTGATCTATGTATGTACCTGTAAAGGATTTACATAGGTGTCTTGTCATAGTCTCGTCACTATCTCGTCGGGGTTAGGATCGATACTTATGAAGTATATTGGGTCGGATGTACCCATGCTACACTTTTGCACTTTTTGTACAAATACTTGTGTCGATCCTAACGGTGTCTAGTGGTGCTTCTTCTTGGATCATATCTACAGCGAAGACTTGAGGTAGAGCTGTTGGCATTCGCAGTCCCTGAAGTCCCCATCTATTTCTATCTTTACTGCATCTCATTTCGAACAATTGTATTTTGTTCAAACCATACTTGTAGACTTCTGGTTGCTCATGTACTTGTGACACCATATATTTGGGATTCAAATAGACTGTCTTATGTTATGGATTTATTTCATGTATTACAACTTTATTATCATTAATAATTGTTATTACTCTACTTCAAACTGTGTAGATCTTAAATAAGTTATCTAATATAGGATTACCTAGCAAGTAGACGTTAGGCGTCATCATGACCCTGAGGTTGGGAATCCGGATCGTGACAAGTTGGTATCAGAGCACTTGATTTCTTAGGTCTCACGAGTCATGAGCAAGCTTACTAGATTCTGGAAAATCGGTACGGAGACGTCAATACTTATCTTCTAGAGGCTATAGAGCTTTAGGAAAATTTCACTTCTTTTCTTTATCGTGCGATTTTATTATATCGCTGAAGTTTCAATCATTCCATTCTTGTTCTCTCGCAGATGGTGAGAACACGTACATCATCCATGGAGGTTCAAGAACTGGAGCCCCAGGTTATTGCCACTATCAGGGGTAGAGGTCGGGGGCGAGGTCGATCTAGAGGCACAAGCAAAGCTCAACTTAGAGAACGTGCAACAACACCTATTCCAGAGTCTCAAGTCGAGTCGGAGGACGAGGTTCCTGCTCAAATCGTGCCAATTGGACCAGTTTAGGTCCCAAAAGGGTTTATTTCTACCCGGTACTTCAGGATGCTCTAGTTCGCTTGGTGGGCCCTTATGGAGAGCGTGGCCCAGACCGGTGCATTTCCTGTGGCACCAACTGTCTCTCAATCCAGGGGAGGAGCCTAGACTCCTGCTACTCATACACTAGAGCATATGGCTCACGGATATTTGACTCCGGTAGTTCCACTAGTTGGAGTGGCTCAGCCTATCGTTGCTACACAGACCAGGAAGAGGCCCGCGATGTTGTCTGAGGATTGAAGAGTTTGGACAAGTTCACAAAGTTATTTCCTATTCTCTTTGGTGCACACCTTCTGAGTAATTTTGGCATGGTTGGACTCGTTGTTGAATGAGTGTTCAGATTTTGTTAATTTTGTTGGATTCCGAAACGTGGGCCCAGGGTTGACTTTTTTACTTTAGTTAAAGAACTTAGCTTTATAATTTGGAATCAATACCTATAGCTTATATTGATAGTATTACGTTATGTTTTGCTAGATTCGAGCCTTCAGAAGGTCGATATGTGTGGGAAGGACTTGCAAGCGGAGTGAGTTGATTCGTTTGAGGTAAGTATCTTATTTAAAATCGATTGAGGCACTAGTTGCCTAAATTGTTATGATAACTATGTGCTATTGGGTGCGCACATGCGTGGGGATGAACCCATGTGCGGGCACCGAGATTATTTGTTCATGATCAGGTTGTGCTCGGGCTCTTAGAAGCCTAGAATTTGATTGTTAAACCTTAAGATGTGATGCTTCGCACATTTGTGACATTGTTGTGAACTATTTGAGCCATGTTTAACATAGGAGCTTAATTCCTAAATGAACTGATAAATGTTAATCTTTGATGAAATTTCCGGATTGAGTTATAATAGTACACATGCACATGCCTACACTTTAGCATGTTGTTTATACTAGTCCAGGAGCATGAGAATTATTATTCACTCGTTTCATACATGTATACTTGTTTATTTGCTCCTGTATGATATTGGACTCGGGGCCTGTGATCACACCGGGTGCATTGTGTTGTTGTGCCTATGACCATACCAGACGGATTGTGTTGTTGGCACTAGATGAGAACAACCACTTTCACACGAGGTTTTTATCCAATAATCTCCACGGGGTACCGAACCTCAAAATATTCATAAATTCACGGGTTTCAATTTGTGAACCCTAAACACTTGGCATCGCATGCCCTCATTACAACTAATAACTGCGTGGATGACGCACGTGCCAATAGAACCCTTCTCACGTAGAGGCAAATAGACGAGGGTGTATAGAAATTATCAATAATATCAGGATCCATTTTCTTGAATCGTTACGGGTGATTAACTACGTGTATGCTTGTTCCAGTGTTCTATCACAATTCTAGTCAACACGTAAGAGTAGAGACAATGAATGACACATAAGAAACAATCACCACGAAATGAACACGGTATAACTCACACAGAGTAGGCACACTACTACACAAATAACAACAATAAAAATGCCCCCAGGCCATTACAATTCATCATAATCAATCCTCGACATAGCTCACTTTGTCTCTCACGTGCGGAATAATAAAGTAAATGCCCTTCTTGTCTTTCCACACGTGCATAATAATGTTCCCACCTTGTCTCACCACATGCGCAACCCTTATATATAGCCCGCCTTGTCACGCCACATGTGCAAATATCAATAGTAACAATAGCACGGTAGAACCTCGTGCAACACAATAACACCCGCAAGACAGAAACCTCGTGCATCACAATAACAACAACACAATAGAAACCTCGTGCATCACAATAACAACCGCACGACAGAAACCTCATGCATTAAAACAACAATTACAACATCAACAATGACAATAATACAGGAGTATGACAAATAAATCAACTCAGAAGTTCCAGAACTCAAAGAAATGGAAGAAACAAACTCACTGTCGCGCCCCTTTTTTTCTCGCGAAATCGAGTTTCGACATTTCTGAGACAGCTCACTTCCTTTTGGGATGGGATATGGGTTTTGAGGAGTCTCCACCTAACAGATTAAGGTGTGTTAGGGAACCTAGAGTATTTAACTCATGAAACTAGTTTGCATCACCAAAGATCGGGTAAGGGCTCGAAATTACCTTGAGGGAAAGGTGTTAGGCACCCCTCAAGGTCCACAACGGTGGGTCCCGATAGAACTTAATTAAGCGAATTAGTCTTTAAAGGAAAATAAAGCAATTTAGACAACTATTATTTTAAAACAGGAATTAAAGAGGTCCTAAGTTTTTTAGCCTATAGGATTATTTCCATGCAATACTTAGTAACTTTCCCCAGGTCGGGGTGCTACACATAGTATTAGCGCACATTTCATCATCTCTTTTACTACCCAAATACTATCTTTCAGTTGTTACTTAAGCATTCTAATAACTTCTAACTCGTGCCTTATGCGTGCACTACCCGTCCCTTACCTATGGTCCTTGAGGTGTTTAGGACTCTATTTAAGGTAGTTCTAGATTGACCTAGGTTGCTAAAAAATGAGAAAGCTAAGCGACAAAAATATTCAGATAGGACTGTCACATAAGGAGCAAATAGGGGCTCATGTTAACCTCCACAAGTAAACAACAAATGCACGCAACTCCAACAGACAACTTTTATTAATTTAAGAACCTATAGGCAGGATATCTAGATAAGCATAAACAAAATATGAGACAANTACAGTGATTATTACATTATTACAGCCCAATATGAATGAATTACATAGTACTATCCATTACACTATAGGGAGCCTTAGCAGGCCCTATGTCAACTTGGAAACCAAGCCTTCAAGCAAGCAAGTCTGAAGTAGAGGTGGTCCTTCCATGATACACAAAGTGAGCTTCTGGTGTGTCAAAGTTCCCAAGGGCCTCAGGACCCCGGGCAATGCTCACACCAGAACCCTTTTCAGAGAAACAATTTGTGAAAGATTGGAAGACGAGCCCCAATGTGTCAGAGTTCGGAGGAGTCTCAAGGAACCTAGGAAGTACTCACATTGGGGGTAGTAGGAACCTAGATAACTAAGAGTAGAAGTTTGAAAATAGTATATAAGGGGTAGAGGGACAGTTNAGGTCCTAAGTTTTTTAGCCTATAGGATTATTTCCATGCAATACTTAGTAACTTTCCCCAGGTCGGGGTGCTACACATAGTATTAGCGCACATTTCATCATCTCTTTTACTACCCAAATACTATCTTTCAGTTGTTACTTAAGCATTCTAATAACTTCTAACTCGTGCCTTATGCGTGCACTACCCGTCCCTTACCTATGGTCCTTGAGGTGTTTAGGACTCTATTTAAGGTAGTTCTAGATTGACCTAGGTTGCTAAAAAATGAGAAAGCTAAGCGACAAAAATATTCAGATAGGACTGTCACATAAGGAGCAAATAGGGGCTCATGTTAACCTCCACAAGTAAACAACAAATGCACGCAACTCCAACAGACAACTTTTATTAATTTAAGAACCTATAGGCAGGATATCTAGATAAGCATAAACAAAATATGAGACAACAGTTTATTAAAGCGAGCAGTGGTACATATCAGTTTGCCTACTGATTTTTTGTAAAAACTCCGAATCTGGGCAAACTTCAAGCACTACTAAATCACAGTTCTTTTTAGCCCCAGAATTCCTATAAGTTTGCCTAAGTAATAACCAGAAGGGAATCCTATATCCATGGTATCTAAAATTGTTAATTAAACCACAGTTTATAAACGAGTTACCGATTTTAACAGACATCTATTTTTATCCTTTAGACCCTATAGGCATGCTTTCTAATTTGCAGAATTAGTTAACTCCTATAGGCATGATTTCTAGGTGTTAGAATTGATTTATTTATTTTCTATAGACATGCTTTCTAGTTTACATAATTAGTTAACTCCTATAGGCATGATTTCTAATTTACAGAATTAGTTAACTCCTAGAGGCATGATTTCTAGGTGGGCAGAAACGTTAACAAATTGCCAGGAAAGTTCAATAATCTACACAAAGAAGATCCTATATACATGATCTCTAATGCACATTGAGATTGGAAATAAGTGTTGATCCTATGAATATGGATTCTAATGCTGAATTATAAAAAGACTTATAGGCAGGATTTCTAATATGCCAAAATTGGACAATTCAGAGTCATAAACAGCCAACCCTATGGACAAGATCTCTAAATGCACATAAGGAATCAATACAATGAACCTACATGTAGGATTTCTACCCAAGCTTTTAACAAATATATATATTATATTATATTATATATATTATATATATATATATATTATATTATATTATATTATATANTCAACTTGGAAACCAAGCCTTCAAGCAAGCAAGTCTGAAGTAGAGGTGGTCCTTCCATGATACACAAAGTGAGCTTCTGGTGTGTCAAAGTTCCCAAGGGCCTCAGGACCCCGGGCAATGCTCACACCAGAACCCTTTTCAGAGAAACAATTTGTGAAAGATTGGAAGACGAGCCCCAATGTGTCAGAGTTCGGAGGAGTCTCAAGGAACCTAGGAAGTACTCACATTGGGGGTAGTAGGAACCTAGATAACTAAGAGTAGAAGTTTGAAAATAGTATATAAGGGGTAGAGGGACAGTTTTTAGAAAAAACAATTTAATTTTCAGAAGTGAATAGGTCCAAACCACATAGTTGCAAACAGAACTGGGCCAAGAAACAAACAATCACATAGTTTTAAACAGATTAGTACTTATTCACACAAAGTATTCATATTAGTACTTAAAGTGATTTACAAAGAGCAGGGACACTTTGAACTAACAAACATGATTGGCTACACATATTTGCAATATTTAAACATGCTCAGAATAGGGAACATATAGCTGAACCAAACAAGGTTTCATATTACTAGGATTACTTAGTTCATTAATTATCACTAGGTGAAATCATATAGACATATATTAAACAGGAAACATGCTGAAGTTTGGGATAATTAACCACACAAACACATAGAGCAGTACAAGGTAGTAGCATGCTAGTTTTAGAAGGAAGTAAACAAGTATCATAGATCAACCCGAAGCATATTGAAATTTGAAAAACACTAACCACATGGTCATATAGAGCAAACCGAGAAAATAAAGATTAGGGCATATCAATTGGGAAGGAAATGGTCAGTAGAGAGTATCGTGCACAACAAGTGCGTTCCAGCAGAGAGTATCGTGTTTCATAAGGAGTGAACTTATTTCCTAAGTAGTATATGGCCTACTCTTTTCTTCCTGTTTCGTCATGTTGTCCTAGAACAAAACCGAAGGCTCCATCTAACACTGCAAGGTAGAGTAGTAGTTGTTTACCAGGCTCTGACAAGACTAAGACTGGTGGTGTGGACAAGTATTCCTTGATTTTGTCAAAAGCCTTTTGACAATCCTCGGTCCAACAGGTTGCGACATCCTTCTTCAGCATTTTGAAAATCGGCTCACATATTACTGTGGACTGTGCTATGAAACGACTGATGTAGTTGAGACGTCCCAAGAAACTCATCACATTCTTCTTGATTTTTGGTGGTGGTAATTCCTGGATAGCTTTAACCTTTGATGGGTCCAACTCTATTCCTCGGCAACTGACGATGAATCCCAGCAATTTCCGGCGGGAACCCCGAATGCACACTTTGCGGGATTTAACTTTTGATTGTACTTCCGTAGCCAGTCAAAGAATTTCCTCATTTCTGCTATGTGATCTGTAGCCCTCTTGGATTTGATGATGTCGTCTCCCACATATACCTCTATTTATTTATGTATCATGTCATGAAAAATGGTTGTCATGGACCTCATGTAGGTGGCCCCAGCATTCTTCAGACCGAACGACATCATTTTGTAGCAGTACACTCCCCATGGTGTGATGAAGATTGTTTTCTCTGCGTCTTCTTCGTCCATCCAAATCTGATGGTATTCGGTGAAGCAATCTACAAAGGAGTGGAGCTCATTCTTGGCGCAATTATCGATCAAAATGTGTATGTTTGGTAACGGGAAATCATCCTTGGACTTGCTCTGTTTAGATCCCGATAATCAACAAACACTCTGACTTTCCCATCTTTATTTTGAACTGGTACAATATTGGCCAACCAAGTTGGGTACTCAACTACTCAGAGGACCTTGGCTTTGATCTGCTTAATGACTTCCTCCTTGATTTTCAGGCTCATGTCTGGCTTGAATTTTCTGAGTTTTTGCTTCACTGGCGGACACATTGAATTTGTAGGTAACTTGTGAGCCACTATGGCTGTGCTCAACCCTGTCATATCGTCGTATGACCATGCAAAGATATCCTCATATTCTTTCAGGAACCGAGTGTATTCCTCTTTCTCTGATGGTGACAAATGGATACTTATGCGGGTTTTCTTGACGGTTTCAGAATCTCCTAAGTTGACTATCTCGGTCTTGTCCAGGTTGGACTTGGGCTTGTTCTCAAAATTCTCTACTTCTCTGACGATCTCTTCAGGTATTACATTCTCTTCTTCTATTTCTTCTGAATCACTTTCCTTTTGTTGCGTTGTCTCATTACATGTCACAGTCGCCAGTTCATCAAGATAAGAAATAGTAATGCTGTAGGGATAAAGATATGAAAGAAAAATAGTAATAATAAAACACCAAGACATTTAAAATGTCAAACAAAATGAACTCAAATAATGTTTTTGGAACATTGAAAAATATTATTTAACACAAAAGAAAAAATGCAAAAGTGAAATCATTTTTTTTATAAAAGTAAACAATGCTATTCAGCCTTGCTACTGGGAACTCGTAAGACCCTTCATGATCTAACAGTCCAGTTTTTTAGGAATGCTCCTCTCTCCACCTCCTCGACGATCACACAGTAGTCCATATCATCATCTTCCAAGAACACGTTCCTCAATGCTGCCAATGCTTCTTCTTCCTCTGATCCCCATATGCTATCAGCCTGATGGAAGGTCTGACTCAAGTGCAACATGAGTTTCTCAAGAGGGTAGTATGGACCACGCCATGGTTGCGACCAATTCCGATATTCCTGCCAGGTATACTGATATCCGAGCCCGAAGGTTGTGCCATGGCGCTTTAGCTATACTGGTTTGGAGATACCTTGAAGCTTTTTACCAAGCCCTTACCATGTTCATACCCTGCCCATGCTAGTATACTCTCTATTTTTCTACTCCACCATTTATCCTTTTCAATCGTGTTAACACGCTCGATGCGATGATATGTTTCTCCACCTAACTTCCTTCTGTTTTAAACCACCAGAACAGTTTGATTGGTGTAAATGGGGTTATTCCCATCTCCATGGATGATTACTTCTTGATGGTTCCACTCGAATTTCACGGCCTGGTGCAAAGTAGATGCTACAGCCCCGCGACATGTATCTAAGGTCGTCCCAACAACAAATTGTAGGAGGTGGACATCTCCAACACATGAAACTCAACATCCAACCAGGTGGGACTCAACATCAAGCAGTACTAAATCACAGTTCTTTTTAGCCATAGAATTTCTATAAGTTTGCCTAAGTGATAACCAGAATGGAATCCTATAGGCATGATATCTAAAATTGTTAATTCAACCATAGTTTGTAAACGAGTTACCGATTTTAACAGACATGTCTTTATCCTTCAGACCCTATAGGCATGCTTTCGAATTTGCAGAATTAGTTAACTCCTATAGGCATGATTTCTAGGTGTTAGAACTGATTTATTTATTTCTTATAAACATTCTATCCAGTTTACAGAATTATTTAACTCCTATAGGCATGATTTCTAATTTACAGAATTAGTTAAATCCTATAGGCATGATTTCCAGGTGGACAGAAGCGTTAAAAAATTACTAGGCAAGTTCAATAATTTACACAAAGAAGATCCTATATACATGATCTCTCATGCACGTGATTGGAAATAGGTGTTGATCCTATGAACATGGATTCTAATGTAGAATTATGAAAAGACTTATAGGGAAGATTTCTAATATGCTAAAATAGGACAGTTCAGAATCATAAACAGTCAGAAGGGAACCCTATGGACAAGAGCTCTAAATGCACATAAGTAATCAATACAATAAACCTATAGGCAGGATTTCTACCCCAAGCTTTTAACAAATATATATATAAAAAATGCAGCTTTTACTAATAAACCCAGATCTGTTATTACAGAGATTATTACAGCCCAATATGAATGAATTACATAATACTATCCATTACATTATAGGGAGCCTTAGTAGGCCCAATGTCAACCTGGAAACCAGGCCTTCAAGCAAGCAAGTCTGAAGTACAGGTGGTCCATCCATGATACATAAAGTGGTCTTCTGGTGTGTCAAAGTTCCCAAGGGCCTTAGAGACCCCGGGCAATGCTCACACCAGAACCCTTTTCAGAGAAACAATTTGTGAAGGATTGGAAGACCAACCCCAATGTGTCAGAGTTCGGAGGAGTCTCAAGGACCCTAGGCAGTGCTCACATTGGGGGTGGTAGGAACCTAGATAACTAAGAGTAGAAGTTTGAAAATAGTATATAAGGGGTAGAGGGACAGTTTTTAGAAAAAATAATTTAATTTTCAGAAGTGAATAGTTCCAAACCACATAGCTGCAAGCAAAAATGGGCCAAGATACAAACAATCACATAGTTTTAAATAGATTAGAACTTATTCACACTAAGTATTCATACTAGTACTTAAAATGATTTACAAAGAGAAGGGACACTTTAAACTAACAGACAAGATTGGCTACACATATTTGCAATATCTAAACATGCTCAGAATAGGGAACATATAGTTGAACCAAACAAGGTTTCATATTACTGAGGATTACTTAGTTCATTAATTACCACTAGGTGAAATCATGTAGACATGTATTAAACAGGAAACATGCTAAAGTTTGGGATAATTAACCATACAAACACATAGAGCAGGATAGGGTAGTAGCATGCTAGTTGCAGAAGGAGGTAAACAAGTATCATGGATCAAACAGAAGCATATTGAAAATTGAAATATACTAACCACATGGTCATATAGAGCAAAACGAGATAACAAGGATTAGGGCATAGCATTTGGGAAGGAAATGGTTAGGAATCATGTGTCACACATAAGCATGTTGTATTTCTGTAATAAACTGACTGTCACGAACACAAAATACCCGGTCGTGATGGCGCCTATCGTAAAATCAGGAAAACCACACATTTCATTTGTTAACAATTATTTTCATAAAAATCCGCTATATTTTCCGCAATAGTCTCATATTTATAAAGCATTTAAGAGTTTAATCATCATTGAAAACATAAGCAAGAGAAATTCCGAACCCAGATCTAGTGTCACCGAGTCATGAGCTACTACGTCGAATATCAAAATACAGTGCCAACATAAAGTTGTCTGAAATAAATAAATATGACATGTAGATAGTGAAGGAGATAATCGAGTTTGCGATCGCCAACTGTTACCTTGATGCCTCCGAAGGAACTCTGACAGCTGCTCAACAGCCACTACCGGGTCCCGATGTACCTGGATCTGCACACAAGGTGCAGGGTATAATGTGAGTACACCAACTCAGAAGTAACGAACCCAAACAATGGGCTGAGAGGTAGTGACGGACTAAACCTCAATAATTAAATAAGACAGTGTCCAGAAATTAGACATGCTCACAATTTATCAGAGAATGAAAACAGAATGTGCCAGATATGTCCAATGTCCCATGTATGAATCAGTATGCTCTACATGTCCATGTCTGAACAGTGTAGAAATGCACGTAGTGCTCACAGCTCTCACACATCAGTCCGATCAGTACTGTAACCGGCTCTCAGGCCTAGGAAAAATCCATCCCGGAATATGTATAAACACCGGTGACCGTAGTCACTCAGTACTGAGGGAAAAGGCCAATCCAGCCCCACGGAGAAGATCCATCTCCGGAATACAACACTCGGACAAGATCCATGTCCAGGGACGATCCATCCCTTACATATCATCAACTTCGGACAAGATCCATGTCCAGGGAAGATCCATCCCTCAAATATCAATGTGCTCATTGGGGGTGTAAAGACTCCGGAGGGGCTCCTATTAACCCAAGCACTATAACAAGCCAACAAATTCATAATCAGAATATCACTGCGGTGTGCAGTCCGATCTCATAACTGTCTCTCAATAACAGGCTCTTGGCCTCACTCAGTCATTACTCTCCCGTCTCGCTCACATGGACTAACAGATGCATGAACTATCCCAAATCAATGATAATGTACAAGATAATAATTACCGAGACTGCGATATGATATGACATGCTATGACAAGACTAAGTACATAAATTCAATAGAAACACATAAGGAGACAACAATATAAGACTAGTCGGGTCTCAGCATTTTTAACATGAAGCCTTAACATTTGTACTTAGCATGATTTCTAGCATGTTCACATTAACCACATTAATAGACGTGTGGATATCAGTCCGTAATAGCTACTAGACGGTGTCATGGGATGAGCCAGGACACAAATCACTCGGTTACACCCGCACGCCCGTCACTTGGCATGTGCGTCACCTAAATTATAATCATATAGAATATAATTCGGGGTTTTGAACCCTCAGAACCAATTTTGGAAACGTTACTTACCTCAAAACCGGCTAAAATACTAGCCCACAATGCCTTTGCCTCTAGACTCGGCCTTAGATTGCTCCAAATCTAGCCAAAAATCAGATTTATATCATTATTATATGCCAAGGAACGAAGCCCATTCAAAATTTATCAAAATTAAGCACAAATCCCGAAATCGGTCAAACCCGACCCCCGGGCCCACGTCTCAGAATTCGATAAAAATCACATCACAAAAATTCTTATCCTCCCACAAGTCCATACATACCAAGAACATCAGAATCGGACCTCAATTGGCCCTTCAAATCCCCGCTCAAAGGTCTCCAAATCATAGGCCCTAATTCTCCAATTTTAGGGTTCAAATCCCACAAATTTTAGGTCTGATTAGCTAGAAATCAACATAGAATCTAGTATTTAATTCAAAAATCTTACCTCCAAGTATTCCCTTCGATTCCTTCTTTAAACCCTCTCAAAAAGCTTCAAATCCGTCCAAAAATGGTGAGAAATGGCTAAAAGTCGCGAAGATGTCTTTTTATACTTTCTGCCGAGGCATTTTTCCTTAATCGCGATCGCAGAAAGACCCTCGCGATCGCGAAAAACAACTTTACTGGCTCCTGAAATAACACTACGCGAACGTGAAACGCGATGCTCTGCTCCTCGCTCCTATGAGATCGCGAACCATTAACGGCGTTCGCGATGAACAAACGCGTGGCCCGAGCTTCGGTCCACTTAACCTTACGCGAACGCGACCTAAACCCCACGCGTTCGGTGATGCATCACCAAATCAACCTTCGCGTCACAGCCCCTATTGCACGAATGCAAGGAACAAACTTGACTGCCTCCATGAATTCTCTACGCGATCACGAGCCTCCTCACGCGATCACGAAGAAGAAACCTCTACAACAGAACAGAAGAAAAATATGCAACTCTCAAAGCCACGAACTTGGTCCGATAACCTTCCGAAACTCACCCGAGGCCCTCGGGATCTCGACCAAACATGCCAACATATCCCATAACCTCATTTAAACTTAGTCGAGTCGTCGAAACACCCAAATTAACACTGAAACACCAAATCAACCCATGATTCAAGCCTAAGGATTTAGAAACTTCTAAATTTTGCCAAACATGCCGAAACCACCCAAAACACGTTCGATTTACCTGAAAATTTGGACACACATCCAAAATAATACTACTAACCTGTTCCAACTTCCAGAATTCCATTCCGACCCCGATAGCCTATTTTCCACTACCGACCAAAAATCGCCAAAAAAGTCAATTTCGCCATTTCAAGCCTAATTCTACTCTGCACATCAAAACCACATTCCGAAGACCCTCCTAAGTCCCAAATCACCTAATGAAGCTATCCGATCCATAAAAACTACATTCCGAGGTCAATTGCCTATAAGTCAACTTTCGGTTGACTTTTCTAACCATAAGGCCAACTTAAGAGACTAAGTGTCTCATTTCTCACCACGACCACTCCGAACTTAAACCAACCAACCCAAAACAACATAATTAGGTTAAGCAACATGACAAAGCATAAACAGAGAAAACTAGGCTAATATCATAGAACGACCAACCAGGTCTTTACACTTACTACGTAAACATATAGAATAGAACAAGAGAATAGTTTTAAGGCATACCAGTTAGGGGGAAAGTAGACAGGAAGGTGCGTGAAATTGGAATCCAAGAGTCTAGCCTTGGCTTTCAGCCGGCTAGACAATGCAGCAAAATAGGAAGAACACAAGTAGTGTGTGTGTAAGTGTGTGAGTGTAGGTTTGTGAGCCTGATCTTGTGTCTCAGCGTGTCTTTTAAAATCAGAATAATGAAAGGTTTATATAGCATACAGTAGAGTAAACCAAATAAGGAAGGCAAATCAACGGAACACAAATAAGGTATGCAAAATCAATTAACCGATTACTTAGGGCTAAACACCAATCAATTTAGAGAACAGAATCCTGAATATGTCACTTAAATTATGGAGAATCTCATGCGAAATCAATTATCAAACAAGATTGAGGTTTGATAAGGTAAGCAATAAGTCCAGAGACCATTTATAGGTTGGTCACAATAATCAAAGCCCAGAAATCAAGCTAGTAATACAATTAAGGAAAGTAGTACCAATCATGAATCTCATATAAGGAAAGAATAGGTAAAAATCTCCAGAGAGATATCAGTTTTAAAAGAAAACAGAATTTCAAACCTTAACTAGGCAAATAAATCAATTAACCCCTTTTAATTGACAAGGTCGAAGTAAACGGGTAGCCATTATAGCAAGCAATAGAATAATAAGAAACCTTTGGACATGCAGACATTATATGAGAACCAGTCGAAAAAGTAAAGAAAACCGGAGTTAAACACTTAAACGTTTGAAATATTTTGCAGAAATTTAAAAAGATGAAACCCTAGCTTTTAGGTAGAACGAAAATCAGTTAATAATGATAGGAAAAATAGCAGAATCTTAAAGAAAAAGTAACAAACAAACTCAAACCGCTTCAGATCTAAAGAGATCTGATTGGATTTAGCCAGAAATAGTAAAACATAAGCAGAGGTGAGAAAAATATAGTTTGAACCAGAGATTTGAAGCCATAAACATGAAGATATTAGTACTCACAGACATAGGAGTCAACACAGACAGACTCATCGAGAAAATGAGGGATTTGAACCAAGTCTGTTCGAATCTATTTGAGATTCTATCAAGTAACATGAAAGTCGAACAACCAATAGTGATAGGAGGCTGGATAAGGCCTAGAATCGAATAAGAAACCCATGGATTGAAGGGATTTTGATGACGGCGGGCTAGGGTTAAAAGGGGGGTGAGAGAGAAGAGAGGAGGGAAGGGGGTTCAAAGGCGGCAGATTTGTGGAAATGGGTAGGGTTTAGGTCGTTTGGTGTATTAAAAAATGAAAATGAATCCTGGACCATTGATCTTTTGAGATCAGCGACCATGATTAATTTAGGCTGGGCGGGTTATGGGTTATGGGATCAGGGTATTGGGTTAAGCATTAAGTCTGAAAATCAAATTAAAAGAGGCTATTTGTTAAATACCTAATTAATTGATAAAATAATTTTGTAGAAATAGATAATAAATGATAAAAATACTATTTATGCATGAAAATAATTTAAAATAATTACTTAATATTATAAAAATATAAAAGGTTATTTTCTTGTAATATAAAGTAATCATGCACATATGGGCTATTATTGCAAAGTTATTGCAATTATAACCTAAAGATGTAAGTATGATTATTCATAAAATAATTAAAGCTTAGTATAAATATAAATGATAAAATTAAGCAATAAAAGTATTATAAAATAATTTATGATGCAATTAGTATTTATTTAGATAATAAAATAATGGAATAAATTAATTAGAAATCCTTTTAAAATTACAGAAAAGTATGCAAAAAATATTAATTGGTGCTCATGCATTGTTTTGAAAGTATATATGCATTTTGGAATAATATAGGAAAAATTTGGTATCAACACTCACAAAGAAAGACACAATAGAAAATAACGATACCACCCAGAAATAGCTCAACAAGGAAGAGATATTGTGTAGCAATGACCTCCACATAAGTGCAATTCAACAACAAGGGAGATATCACGACTCGATAATTCCAAATAAGGATAAGACAACTGTGATAAAGTATAACTACATCTAGGATTTAGCACTCACGAAAGAGGTACAACAATAACAATTAAGGATAAGCAACGGAAAGCATAATGAGGGCCTCAATTAAGGACAAACAATTACAGAAGAGACAATAATGATTTCAAATAAAGATAAGCAGTTAGGAAAAGATAGCATGGCAATCTAAGAGGCAACACCTTCAGTTAAGGCACACAAGAATCAAATAGGCAATAAGAGTGGAACATGAAGCAATTAATTCCGAATAGAATGTGTAGAGGTGAAACTAGTAAATGGGAAAAACTTAACATAACAAAACAACTTCATATCTAATGAATATAAGAACCTACGAGCCCTAACATGTCAATTTTCCACAAATAGGCCTGCGCACACACTCGTCACCTCGCGTACACGAACTTTACACGATACAATTAGCATAAAAGACACAATCCTAAAGGGTAGTTTCCCCGCACAAGGTTAGGCAAGGTACTTACCTCAAAGTAGACAAACCGATTCTAAAATGAACTTCTCGGGTGAAATTACCTCCGGTCGGCTCAAATCTAGCCAAATAACTTCAAAGCATAAATAAACTCATAAGAGACTATTCCGGATCATAAAGCCTCAATCTTTATCAAAAATAAAAAAATCAACCCACAAGTCGACCCCCGGGCCCGCACCTCAGAACCCGAAAAATTTTACAAAACCCGAACACCCATTCCGATACGAGTTCAACCATACTAAAATATAAAATTCCGATATCAATTCGTCCCTCAAATCATCATTTTACATCTGGAAAGTTTTCTTCAAAATCCCCATTTTTTCTCAACTTAAAACACTAATTTAATGATAAAAATAAGATAAAATCTTGGAATATAATAAATTCTAGGTGAAGAACACTTACCCAATTGATTTGCTTGAAAATTCCACAAAGAATCGCTCAAAATCGAGCTCTAGAACTCCAAAAATGATAAAAATAGCTAACCCTCGAAATATAGTACTTTATATTCTTTCACGGTATTAATGCATCACGAACGCGGAAGACTCCTCGCGTTCGCGAAGAAGAAAAATGAAGGTTGCCAAGATATGCTTCGTGGACGTGACAGCTTGCTCGCGATCACGAAGAGGAAAATCTGATGGCCCAACGACTGAGCTACGCGAACGCGTGAAGCAGTACGCAAACCCGAAGAAAGGAATTGCGTATCTACGCGAACGTAGGAAGAAGGAAGCGAATGAAAAGAGTAAATATTTCACCCTCCAAAATTACACTACGCGAACACGATTACTTCATCGCGAACACGGTGAAGGACACCAGACACCAGCATATCAGTAGTCCAAAAATATAAGGAAATAGGCTGTAACCCATCCGAAATACTCCCTAGGCCCCGGGGACCTCGTCTAAAAATACCAAAAAGTTCCCTAACTTAACACGGACTTGTTCGAGGTCTGAAATCACATCAAACAACGTCAAAACTATGAATCAAACTCATGAACTTTCAAATCTTCCAACTTCTAAAACTCGAGCGGAAACCTATCAAATCAACCTGAAATGACGTCAAATGCAGGAAAGTCCCAAATGACATAATAGAGCTATTTAAACTCTCAGAATCACATTCCGACTTCGATATCACTAAATTCAACTCTTGGTCAAACCTCTCAACCTTCCAAAACTTCCACTTTTTCAACTTTCGCCGAAATGCTTCAAATTACCCTACGAACCTCCAAATCCAAATCCGGACACGCACCTCAGTCCAAATCACCATACAAAGCTGTCGGAACCGTCCAAACCCCATTCCAGAGTGTTTTACACAAAAGTCAAATTCCAGTCAACTCTTACCGCTTAAGCTTCTAAAATATAAATTCTTCTTCTAAATTGATTCCAATTCATCCGATAATGGCACTCGGCCACACACGCGCGTCATAATACATAATACAAAGCTGCTCAAGACCTTATGCCGCCGAACGAGACTTTAGTTATCAAAATGACTGGCTGGGTCGTTACACTATTATCGTCACCTTGCGGGAGGATTTTCTGTCGTTTGAGCCCAGTATCTATATTTTCCATGGTTTCAAGGCTATGGATAGATCATTATGATTTTCATGCATTATTATCGCATAGTGTTAGTGTAATGGTAGGGTGCTTATTTATGTGTCGAGGTAGTGAATGACTCGAAAGAAGGATTTCTCAATTCATGGTTTAGAGGTTCGACATTTAATTCCAGCGGAGGAAAGACAATTGCACTACGGATGTTTAGGCCTTGGTTGGCGAAGTAGCGATACTTGATATTTTCGAGCGTGGTGGAATTTTCATTAATGTGTGGTGTCGTCGTCCTTGTTGGAACGCATTAAGGCCTATGAGTGTTAGGGTCTCCTTTGATTTGCTTTCGGGGCAGGGTGTTTTACAAATGGTGCCTAAGAAGCGGTTATAAGATATGGCGGTGTATCTTAGCTTCAGAGTCGAATCAGTGCTTCTTATGTTGGTGCCTCGAGGGAAATGATCTTTGAGGAGGATTAGAGTTGGTGGATATTTGTTCGTTCGGGTGATACAAAGATGGATTATGATTTGAGGTACTATTTTGGCAGCAAAAGAGGAGGAAAGACATGGTGGGAGGTGCTCGCGGTGATTGAATTGCTAGCAGGTCAAGTATGAAAAATAGAGGTAGAGAAGTTTCTAAAGGAGACGTTTAACCGAAGTGGGAGTGGAAGAGTAGCATATGGATTCTGTGGTAGGATAGCCACATGCCTCGAGAAAAGTTTAGAGCGATTTAGAAATCATGGTGGATAGTGACTAGGTCTACGAATTTTATTTGGGATGATGGATGTTGTATTGAGGGATGCTTAATATGACATGAAGGAGTTTGCTTGGAATGAAGAGGGGTGTAAAATCTTGATTATCGTTATGGGATGCTACGTGACTTCAAGGTGGGAAAGTATTTTCCGAAAATTCAGTTGATGTCAATGGGGAATGAACAGATTTTTACAGCTGGGGGACGAGCATGGGCTCAGGAGGGTTTACTGATTTCGTGGTAATTGTACCTAGTGCAGCGTTGTTGGAAGATGCCGGTATGAAATTCCACAGGTGGGCTATCTCCTGTGAGCAGGTTAGAGGTAGCGTGATTTTGATGAAGTTTCTACGAAGAGTTCTACTTACTACCCAGCAAGAGGTCGAATATGCGATTGTGATGGATAATTCAGAATGTTCATGAGAACTTTAACAAGAGATTACGAGAAATTTGGTGGGTTAACAGTGTGAGATCATGGTAATTGAGAAGGAGGAATCTTTGTGGGTTCTAGATTTATGTGCCTCTGGCTTAAAGATAAGTGGGGGAGCCCACCGTCTATGATTGAATCGCGAGGTTGTGTGCTTGTGCAGTTTCTAGTTATCGATGCCATGGTAGATTGTTTATGAATAAGAAAATAAAACATCAAGGGTAATTCGAGCAAATGACTTGAGAAATGCATGCTACATATTGACTTATCGATTCATGTGCAGGTTTTGGGATGACTCAGAGTTTATGCTTCTTGTGGAAGTAGTGTGCAAGGAAAATAATTCATCCAGTTGCTTCTTTGAGAGAGTGTTCATGTGCTAACGGAGCGTTAGAGTTTTTTTATATTCGGAACCACGTCAAAATGGGTGACTCTCAACAATGGTTCTAGTGGGTTCAAGAACTAAAGTGTTGTGTCTAAGGATTTTGGGTCCGTTGTGTGGTTAATGATTGAGTTTTTGTAGTGGGTTATGAAGGGGACTTGGAGTGCTTCTATGTTATCATCGGGTCTGCGGTGCGATGTTATAGAGATGGAAGAAAAAAACTTCGGATTCATAGAGGATCTTTCATAATGGGTGTACCAGTTGGAGATGCTATTGTGCGCATAAGGAGGGTATGAGATGGTTCATGGGTATCGAGACGATGTGGTCTCGTGAGTTGGGTCACTCAGGATGAGTGTTGTTGGGTTTTCTTATGTTTTAAATGAAGCTATTACTATTTCTAACGCAATCCAAGAGTAAATTGGAAGAAGTTGGATCGGTTAGTAATGGTTTTAATAAGCATGATTGTGGCAATGATCAGTTCCTTCGTCATGTTAAATTATACAGGTGGTTAGTTGTTGTACGTGCAACCTTGACACCCACCCTAATTTGATTGATTTGGGCGGTATTTGATTTAAATGGACTTGTTGTGTAAATGTATCCCGGAATAGATATGGTGCTTTAGACTACGACTTGAGGTTTGTATTTTCTACGGTTGTGGGTATCCGGTTTCGTGTTGGATTGTTCTTCTTAAATGAGATGGGTGAAAGGGGTTCTGGAAGACGATGTGTTTATTCTACTGGGGGTTTAAGGGTCACGATGAAATTCTTGTATTGTCGCGTAGTGGTATGATAGGTGCAGTGAGCTCTATGGAAATTGGAAGTTGAGGATCAAGGTTATGGTTCAATTTTGATAGGAATGTACCGAGCTCGGAGGAGAGGGAGAAAGGATTCAGAAGCTCAGAGTAAGATGGCATTATCTTAGTGTCACCTGAGAATGGTGTCCTATGTAAGAGGCATTGTTTGTTGAATTACGGATTCTTGATTGCTTTAAGAATTAGTACGGTTGGTGGTATAGAGGTGCAAACTTTGCTACCTGGTGCGGAAGGTCGTGAGAGCGTATCCCACGGGAAAATTTTATAAGTGTGACATGTTAGTCACTTGAATGTTAAGGTCTCAAACCAAGTATGGAGATTCTGGTACTATCACTACTGTGAGAGTTTATGCCTGAAAGGCGCTCTATTCATTTAGTTGTGGACTGTGAGAGTTTGTTCCGGATTGGACAGCTACTCGTGTGTGTCAAGAACAGGGACATTATGGATCCTTGAAAGGTTGTTGGCTCAATATGGGATGCTCAGAATCAACTTGAATTCCATTGGTGGGTCTACTGTGAGTATGTGCTCTATGTTAGGCTGGATGTGTTCCTTCGACATAACATTGCTTACAGAGGAGTTTTCTAGTGTTGGATGTCATTCCCGTCGTCAACTATTCCATGTAATACTTTGTTGTGCCATGTGGGTTATAGGACTATTTTGCACATGTATTGTGATCCTGTGTAGCTTATGGTGTTATATGAGCAAGACGGTTCTCAAGATGCAGGTCATTTATTGAATCTTAGTCGTGCTTGCGTTTTGTAGTGTACGACGATATACGTCTCCCCAGGGGATTGTATTATGCACTTGGCGTGCTTGTGGTTGATTTTCGGGCATTTCGTAAGTATAATCATTACGACTTGATGTGTATTTCCTTATTGATTGATATGTGTTGATTGGGTGGCACGCCTCCATGGATACATTGTTTGGATAGGGTAGCACGCCGCCAAAGGTATGTTCTGTGGATCGAGTTGCACGCCGCAACAATGTCATGTTCGGATCGGGTTTCATGCCTCAACAGTGTCATATTTGGATCGGGTTGCACGCCGCAACAATGAGATGTTAAGTACAGTTCCTTATACTTAATTTTTGTACCTTGTTTCTCATCTCCGAGATAAAGCTATAACATCTGTTTGGCCGTTTTATTCATTATGCAGGCTGGATGGTTCTTTGCCGAAGTTTGTTCTTCCCTATTGGCCATATTCGAGTTGTATCTTGTTGGTTCTTTGATGGCGCTGTATGAGATTCTAGATGGGGTTGAGGTTTCTTATTATTCAAGCAGCTTGTACTGGGTGGGACGAGGTTATTGGACCTGAAATTAGTGCAATCGGAATAATATAAGGTATATTAGAGGGAAATGTTACTATTCAGTTAGAAAGAGGCAAGAGTACTTGTTGAGCGAAGGACTCCATGAATTACTAATTTGGCAGGTGGTTATGATCTTTTACGTGTCGTTTCATCATTGCAGTATCGCGAGGGTTAGATCAGGGCTTATGCACCAATGAGGTATACTACAAGCATCATGTCAGTGAATTTTCAGCTTCTGCGTGGAGGATGTTATTATGGGCATACAAATTATGTGGTGCACTGTGTGGTTTCAGCATAGGTGTATGATCATATTTGGTACAACGGGTTGAGATTGATATAGTGTTCATATGTTAGAATCGGGTCTCGTGGAGAGTTCCAGATGTTGGAATCTTGTTCTAAGGCTTGTTGGATAAGAAAAAGGAAGGATCTTCAGTCTGGCTCGAGCTAATGTGCTCACGTGGGTTGCGGTGGCACGGATAGGTGCACGAGGTGTTAAATCGTGATTTTAAGAAACTCCGAAACTGTTCTTGGCACGTTCGAAGACGAACGTATGTTTAAGT
The DNA here is from genome assembly GCA_005239525.1 of Nicotiana knightiana. Taxonomy (NCBI): domain Eukaryota; kingdom Viridiplantae; phylum Streptophyta; class Magnoliopsida; order Solanales; family Solanaceae; genus Nicotiana; species Nicotiana knightiana. The sequence continues at coordinate 52,809 of ML381593.1, forward strand.
GGGGGAGAATGTAATGACTCGACCGGTTGTTTTGAGCTCTACCGCGTCGTTCAGAAGTTTGAGTAGCTTCACTTCATGTTCTATGACTTGTACGCATGGTCAAATTTGAATTCGGGAAGGTCAGAGTTGATTCGGATGGAAAATTCTCAAGTCAGAAACATTAAGTTGGAAGAGCTGACCAAGGTTTGACTTTTGAGTAAACAACCTCGGAATCGGGATTTGAAGGTTCAAATAGGTTCATATGATGATTTTGTACTTAAGCGTATGTTCAGCTTGAGTATCAGGTGGTCTAGGAGCATTGCAGCGCTTATTGTGGAAAGTTGGCAATTCGAAGATTTTAGAATTTCTTAAGTTTTGTTTAAAGTGTACTTTTGTGTTATCGATGTCCGTTTGGGGTTTTGAGCCTTGGAATAAGTTCGTATCGTGATTCATGACTGGTACATAAAGTTTGGCGTCATTCTGGAGTGTTTAAGTGTAATTAGGACGCGTTTGTCGAAGTTTGAATGTTAAAAGGAGGATTTAGTCATCGATTCATGGTTTTGATGTTGTTAAGTGTATTTGAGGCATCGAGTAAGTTTGTATTTTGTTTTGGGATTGGTTTATGTTACTGGAGAGGTTCGGGGGGCCTCGGGTGTGTTTCACATGTGTTTAGGTTGTATCATGCTCTTATTTGATGTTTCAACAAGAATTATTGAATTCCGAGGTCGTATGGGAGAGTTGTTCCCATTTTCGTGTCGGGAAAGATTGCTGGTGTTACACCCCATATTTTCGTACGTGAGAGTACATCGTAAGTCAATTCATGTAAACTCAGAAATAAGATTATATTTTATGGAATATAAAGTAAGTTAATCATGTTACATTGGAGGTTACAAATATTTAAGATCATGAATAACGAGTACCAAGAGGGTTGGAAAGCTTAGAATCTAAACCAATTGAAGAAAATAAGTTTGGTCGAAAGTCGACGAGTTTGGAATGTTATAACATGTACTTTAGGGTGAGACTATGGTTCATTACATGATAATGAGGTTATGCTATGAGTTAATTTTTATCGTATGATAGTTGTGTTCTACATTTTGAAGTCAAGCAAGTTGTGGAACAAAAGTCGGCAAAGGTCTTCACAAGTTACACTCATAATGTGCTGACAATTAGGTCAAATATAACTGAGATTTTCTCCCAATATACTGTTGATTATTGGATGATCTACCAACAAAATTTAAGAAATATGAGTATAGTTTCTAATGCATTAAACCGTTCATCGATACGACGTAGGAGTAGAGAGATATTTGCAGTTTCGCGAGACTACGCAGACATCATAAGTGACAAGTAGGTGGATCACTAAAGCTTTTTGAGCAATACATTTAATGTGCTATATAAGGTCTTATTGGGACATATAATATACCAAATTGAAGGTTTTGGAATTTAGTTTCCAATGCTCTTAATCGTTCATTCATACGACATCAGGATAAAAAGATATAAGCATCAGAAGATGGACTAATCCTAGGCTGCCAAGCTAGCACCTCTTTGACTTTTCCAAACTTGATATATGTAAACCTTAGGTCGGCTTTATCTTCATTATTCAGAATAAAACGACCATAGAACACCCATAAACATAATCTCAAGCTATATTCTAGGGTTTCAAAGAAGATTATCATTCTGGGCAAGAAATCGAGAAGCAATAACATCAAAACGATCCCTACGACGTAAGTGTCATTATACCGCCTCTCCTTTTTCTTTGTAGTTATATTTTTGGAAGGTAATTCATAGTTAATAAACGTCTAATATCTGTATTTAAGTGTTTAAATATCAGGGAAGGTTGATAAATATGTTGCCTAATAGTTAGAACTCATGGGACGGTGATCGGAAGCCGTGAGTTCGAGTTATTTGACTTGTAGCGGACTGTTTTGTGTTGTTGTTGGGCTGCGTGTTTTACTACTGTTTTGTGGAGTTTTGGAGAAGGAAGAGTGTGAATAAAAACCATATAGATGTAGGGTTGTGAGCTGGTCTTTCGTAGTAACATTTCCAGGTCGTTTGACACGACTACGGTGGTCGTCTTATGTGTGAAGTGATTAGGTTGTGTGTGGACTGTTTTGGGAGGCTCAATATGATTATTATTGATGTTGTTTGGGCTGTTTGGTGATTGGTTTGAATTGTGTGAAGTCATATAAATAGGGGAGATGCTGTCCGTTTCATCGTAAAATAGGTTGTGGTCGATATATAATAGTTATGATGCTTAAACGATAATGATAGTGTTGTTTCTCTTATTGTAGATTAAGGAGTTGTGACATTTGCGTAGCTTGAGGTTGGGGNCAAAGAATATCGACCTTACGTCGCTCCGAAATGTTTAGAATATGATTCCAATGAATCCTGCATGCATTATATATATGCATCTAGTTTACTCTACCGAGCCGCGCTATAGTCGGTCGGGTATGGCAGTTCAACCACTGATCAGTTGGGTTTACCGAGTCCTCTTCGAGGTCGGGTATGATATGATGATGATGATGCCCACATAGGCGAATGTTCAATGATGATGATGACGCCCACAGAGGCGGATGTTTAAAAAGATTATGTGTATATATGTATCATGCATTTCATGTTAATGTCTCTTATAAGCACTCAGATTATACTGGTTGTATCTCCTACATCTCCCTTTACATTACTGTTCTTATTTATGCTTTCCCTGCCTTACATACTCAGTACTTTATTCGTAGTGACGTCCTTTTATTTGTGGACGCTGCATGTCGTGATGCAGGTCCTGATAGACAGGTAGAAAATGCTCCCCCACCACAATAGGCTTTCTAGTTTAGCGGTTATAGGCGAGATCCCTTCTTCGGAGTTGCCGTGGTCTTGGTATGCATTTTTGTTATAGATATTATGGGTATGTCGGGGCCCTGTTCCGGCTATGTTGCATTACTTATGCTCCTTTAGAAGCTCATAGACAGGTGTCGACTCATGTGTNCGTTAGATAAAATGTACGTTGTTGCTCGGCAAGTATGGCCGGGTGCTAGTCATGATCCTCCAGTTTGGGTCGTGACAAACTTGGTATCAGAGCAGGTCTGTCCTTGGGGTTGTCTATGAGCTGTGTCTAGTAGAGTCTTGTTTATGGGTGTGTTGTCCACCACACTTATAAGCAAGAGGCTACAAGGCATTTAGGACTGTTACTCTTTCTTCTTACTCTAGATCGTGTGGTAGAGCTCAATCGTAAGAACTCAATTTCCTCAATTCTATCTTATTTATAATACGACGATGCATACATTTAGAAAGATGGATGGTAAGAGATTGCAATGTNAGAAGGCAGATACGAGTTTTAGCAAGTAAAAGAAGAAAGATAAAGAATGGTACGAGGTACCTAGTTAATAAAGATTATTAGTATTTATAATTCTGGCAGAGAAATATAAGCATTTTTAGTTACTTTCAATGGTAACAGAGATATCTACAATTGTTCATACCAATATCAATTATTCCCTATAGGAGCTAACTGAAATAACTTAAGAGAAGGATAGGATATCAGGATCCAATTGGGATTAGAGTAACCGAAAATTGTGGATAGATTGTTATCATTATTTAACATTTTTGAAGGGTAGTGCAGGAAATGGTAATAGTTCTCATTTGGAGATAGCAATATGGTCACTCTAGAATAGAATAATCAGATATGAATACTAGAATATTCAGAAATTTCAGAAGATAGGCACTAGGATCCTAGAAGGGATAAATATTTGCCTTAGTATGACTCCAGCCACTAGTAAAGAAAAAAAAAAGAATGTTAGGCGTCCCGAAGAGCCAGTGATATGAAGCAGGGGGAGCTAAATGTGAAAGAACGTCATGTTGAAGTCTTTATAATAGGGCGATAGACAGAGATATTAGCATGAGAATAAGAAGAGAGTAAATGAAACATTATGAGTAAGAGGTGATAAATGAGTGATAGCGGTAAATCAGAATATGGTATAATGATAAAGTCTATAGTCAAGTGAAGGAAAAAAAATGAGAGGAGACAGGCCTTGAGACAATACAAAAGTGTAAGCCATAAAGCCATACCCTCATTTCGAGAAATGAGTTGGTGACTCACACGTGATTACCATAAGGAAAAGTTAGACCCCCCAAGTAATAGAAATTAGTATGGGATAGTAAACAAGAAAAAAAAATCGAACAAGAATTAGGGATCAAAGGAATTGGTAATAGTCGACATCGTTTCAAAGATAGTGTTTCGACAATAATATAATGAACAATAGAAGAATAACCTTTAAAGTTCATTCACGAAGACGCTTCCCTAAAGCAAGAACTATGAGTAGAGTTAAGCTTAAGGGACTTAATGTGCCAGTTATATCACGTGTCACCCTTGTGTGTACGAAATTCAATTATACCTGGTGTAGAAGGGTTACCACAAGGCGAGTGATGTCTGTGAAGATGTAGAAACAAAATGCCAAAGATGAAGAGGTAAATATCGAATGGTAAAGGAAGAATGTGGTAAAAAGGTGAAAGGAATAAGATTGCATTTATTCATATCCTACAGATATAATATAACTCCAGAACATTATGCAAGAATGATGTTGGGGAGAATCAATAAGGGTTTCACACTCGATGATATTGTTATATAAGTGGGAATGAAAACTTGATACATAAGGATCTCGTACAAGAGGTAAGTTAAGACAAAGGACATAACCCAAGAGGCGTTACATAAAATAAAGATATGAGAGTGGACCAATGGGTAGTCAGTAGTTTATTCAGGAAGAGCCTAGTTATGGATAGATAGGAGGATATAGGCAAATTAGTAGATCATGCAAGATAAACGTAGTGAAACCCAACATAGGAAATTCAGTCTCTTAGATACAAAATCGTAATCCTCAAGAAATATTTAGACAAGAGTTGGGATAGTAGAAAGTACAATATAAGTGTTACGGGAATAAAATAGAGTGCCACGATGGAGACAACTGAAATTTCAATTCAGAAGAAATCCTACAAGCACAAGGGCATGGAGGTAAGTAACTAAGGATAATGATAGGCGAGTAAGAACATCAGAAATACCGTAGATATACAATGTAATAAGGTCTCAGCTTTATAAGAGTTAGAAGTTCTTCCCTAAGTACTACAACGAAAGACTAGCTGAGGATATAAGGAAGAAGGCTTCAACCTAAGCATAGTGACCTAAAGTAGAAATGGTCTTGTAACAACAGTCTCACTATAATGTTGTATGCACTCCATAAGAAAGTGGAACCTATCGTAGCTAATGAACGAAAGAAGAAGAAAAAATCTATCAAAAGTTGATAATTTAGATCATATGAGTTATAGGGAACTCCCGTATTCATGGGCACTAAGATAGGCCAAGTATCCATGTAGCAAGTGGCAGAACGACCAGGAAAAGTAACTGTTAACATTTAAAGACAACTGAGAAGGCATGAAAAGAAATCTATGGTGCTAACATGATGAAAGGAAGGTTACGAGTATTATAAGTAGATGTGTGTAGGTCGCAAGCTAAAGTATGATAGAGCAACAAGGTTTTATCTAGGCAGGAGTAACGATAAGAAAAGGTGTGTGAGAAGGTGACGAGAATAGGTAATTCCTCGGGATTAAACCCATCACAACAAGATAGCTGATGGTCTCCATACAATTATAAAAATCTCAGTATATCATAAGTGAACTCAAAGGATTTTAAAACTAGGAGCATTTAGAAGAGATACAATGCTACCATGGTAGTAAAGTAAGGGTGTAACTGTGATAAATGATAAGAGGATGACGTTAGAACTTTGATTGAGTAATGATTTAGAGAACAAGTATTTCATGAACTGCACGTGATTAGAATACCCCCATAAGATGAATCACATTGGGATACTATGAAATACAGTTATTGCATTATAGTATCGTCCCTAAGTGGATCAGGAAAATCACTTCAGATGTTCCCCGATGAGACGTGAGCCCTAGTGACGATATATTACATAAGAGATTTTAAATTATCAGTGGTAGATTATAGATCAATATGAAGGTGAATCAACAATGAATGGATGAAAGTTACAAAGTATGAGATGTGATTATGCTGTCATTATTAAGGTGGACGGTAATAAGGAAGCATTAAATGGCTTAGATTTATACATATAGTATAAGCGGTGAGAGAAAAACCTGGAGTTGGGTGGAAAGTCTCCATAATAATAAACCGAAGTAAGAGTTATGGTATAGTATGACCTACCTAGTAGTGGTAAAGCCATAAGCATAGATAACTGAGGCTATGAAACAAGATATAGCAATAGTCGTAAGTTCAACAAAATACCAAACAAAGAACTTTAGTACACCTATAGATGCCCAGAGGAAAAACTTGTCATAGTACAATATATCTTCACCAAGTGAATCATAAAGATAGGTTAAAAGCTAACAAGAAATAAAAAAGGAGATAAGAGTCGCATTGGCGCACATTCAAGGTTAGAATTGTCTAGGCTGCATGAAAGAAGGTAGAAATGGTTACGACATTGAAAGGAGTTCGACCACAAGTCGTGGTGTGAGAAAGAGGCCTAAAGGGGGGAATGTTCTAGCCTTTGGATTTATTCACCGAACAACTCCCTAGATGGAAAAGACAATATTAAATTATTCGTAAGAGTTATTGCTTAAGATATGGAAAAGTGCATTAGTCAACATTCGAGGACGAATGTTCCAAAGGGGGGAATGATGTTACACCCCATGTTTTCGTACGTGAGAGTACATCGTAAGTCAATTGATGTAAGCTCAGAAATAATATTATATTTGATGGAATATAAAGTAAGTTAATCATGTTATATTTGAGGTTAAAAATAATTAAGATCATGAATAACGAGTACCAAGAGGGTTGGAAAGCTTAGAAGCTGAACCAATTGAAGAAAAACAGTTTCATCGAAAGTCGACAAGTTTGGAATGTTATAACATGTAATTTAGGGGGATACTATGGTTAATTACATGATAAGGAGGTTATCTATGAGTTAAATATTATCGTATGATAGTTGTGTTCTACATTTTGAAGTCAAGCAAGTTGTGGAACAAAAGTCAGCAAAGGTCTTCACAAGTTACACTCATAATGTGCTTAAAATTAGGTCAAATGTAACTGAGATTTTATCCCAATATACTTATAATTATTGCATGATATACAAACCAAATTTAATATCTATGAGTCTAGTTTCCAATTCATTAAACCGTTCATCGATACGACGTAGGAGTAGAGAGATATTTGCAGTTTCGTGAGACTGCGCAGACATCATAAGTGACAAGTAGGTGGATCACTAGAGCTTTTTGAGCAATACATTTCATCTGCTATATGAGGTCTTACTGGGACATATAATATACCAAATTTAAGTTCTTGGAATTTAGTTTCCAACTCTCTTAACCGTTTGTTCATACGACATCAGGATAAAAAGATATAAGCATCGGAGGATGGACCAATCCTAGGGTGCCAAGCTAGCACCTCTTTGACTTTTCCAAACTTGATATATATAAAACTTTGGTCGAATTTCTATTAATTATTCAGCATAAAAATACCATTTAACACCCATAAACATAACCTCAAGCTATATTCTATGGTTTCAAAGAATATTATCATTCCAGGCAAGAAATCGAGAAGCAATAATATCAAAACGATCCCTACGACGTAAGTGTCATTATACCGCTTCTCCTTTTTCTTTGTAGTTAGAGTTTTGGAAGGTACTTCATAGTTAATAAACTTCTAATATCTGTATTTAAGTGTTTAAATATCAAGGAAGTTTGATAAATATGTTTCCTAATAGTTAGAACTCACGGGACGGTGATCAGAAGCTGTGAGTTCGAGTTATTTAACTTGTAGCGGACTGTTTTGTGTTGTTGTTGGGCTGCGTGTTTTACTAATGTTTTGTGGAGTTTTGGAGGAGGAATAGTGTGGAGAAACACCATATTGATGTAGGGTTGTGATCTGGTCATTCGTTGTAACATTTCTGGGTCATTTGACACGACTACGGTGGTCGTCTTATGTGTGAAGTGATTAGGTTGTGTGTGGACTATTTTGGGAGGCTCAATATGATTATTATTGATGTTGTTTGGATGTTTGGTGATTTTTTTTACTTGTGTGAAGTCATATAAATAGGGGAGGTGCTATCCGTTTCATCGTAAAATAGGTTGTGGTCGATACATAATAGTTCTGACGCTTAAATGATAACAATAATGTCGTTTCTCTTATTGCAGATTAAGGAGTTGTGACATTTGCGTAGCTTGAGGTTGGGGCAGTATATACAAGGTATTTGAGGCTATCCCTTTCCTTATTTTGCACGACTCCAATTGTACATAGTGCAATGAATGAGCTTCCAAAGATACTCTACTCTTAGAAGCTAGCAGTACTTACATTGTTTCCCTTCTTATGGAACAATTGATGTTAAGGTTGCTTCTCTTATTCTTATGTTATCAATGTTGTTGATACTTCCTGATTCTTATAAGATTCTCGATGAAGAGTTAGCCCTAATTATGTGTATGGAGAATATCTACCTTACGTCGCTCCAAATGTTCAGAACATGATTTCAATGAGTCATGCATGCATTATATATATGTATCTATTTTACTCTACCGAGCCGCGCTATAGTCAGCCGGGTATGGCACCTATTGTGCAACCACTGATCAATTGGGTTTACCGAGTCCTCTTTGAGGCCGGGTATGATATGATGATGTTGATGCCCACAGAGGCGAATGTTCAACGATGATGATGATGCCCACAGAGGCGGATGTTTAAAATGATTATGTGTATATATGTATCATGCATTTAATATTAATGTCTCTTAGAAGCACTCAGATTCTACAGGTTGTATCTCCTACATCTCCCTTTACACTACTGTTCTTATTTATGCTTTCCCTGCTTTACGTACTCAGTACTTTATTCGTACTGACATCATTTTATTTGTGGACGCTGCATGTCGTGCTGCAGGTCTTGATAGACAGGTAAACAAAGCTCCCTCACCACAATAGGCTTTCAAGTTCAGCGGTTATAGACGAGATCCATTCTCCGGACTTGCCGTGGTCTTGGTATGCATTTTTTGTTATAGATATTATGGGTATGTCGGGGCCCTGTTCCGGCTATGTTGCATTATTCATTCTTCTTTAGAGGCTCATAGACAGGTGTCGACTCATGTATAGTTTGGTATGCCTTGTTGGCTAATTTTTATTGTATAGTCTTTCATGGCAGCATTGTAGCTTGTACCTTTTATGTAGTTCCTTAGCAATCTTGTCATCCCATGTGATGTATGTCACACCTCCTTTATTATACGCCCCAAAAGGGGTATGGGAGTTCTTCCAATTAAAGTGACATTATTCGAAATGGGATTATTTTATTTATTAGAGTCGCCACTTGGAATAGTTTATTTGGTGTTCCAAGTCACCGGTTTATCTTAAACCCAAATCGAGGAAATTTTNCCTTTCGCGTATTTTTCGACGTATTTGCATCCTTTTAGCTCCGTTTCCATCTCCACTTCACCTACACATGAAATAAACTCCATTAAGCACATAACAAGTGTAATTTTATCATTAATGCGCATAAAATGTAAGGTATATCACATGTTAAACTATGCAATTTAGTCTCGCATCAAGACCCCACACTTAAACCTTTGCTCGTCCTCGAGCAAAGGTTTAAGTGTGGGGTCTTGATGCGAGACTAAAATGCATAGTTTAACATGTGATATACCTTACATTTCATGCGCATTAATGATAAAATTACACTTGTTATGTGCTTAATGGAGTTTATTTCATATGTAGGTGAAGTGGAGATGGAAACAGAGCTAAAAGGATGCAAATACGTCGAAAGTTACGCGAAAGGAGACACCCGGGCGATAGCCGGGCGACAGAGCCAAACACACTGACCCTGCCTGGCGTTAGCCAGGCGTTTGGGCTGAAACGCCAGCCCCACCCTGGCGTTGGCCTGGCGTTTGAGTCCAAACGCCAGGTCCCCAGTTCAGTGAAAAACCGAGTTTTGACGAAATTAAGTGTT
>ML381594.1:0-19805 GCA_005239525.1 Nicotiana knightiana
GGAAGTGCTTGGAGTTTTAAAAGAGAATTGGAGTTTGAAAAGAGTAGTTTTAAAACAACACCACTTTGAGAAATAACTTTAAGAACAGTAGTAAAGGAGTTTTAAAAGAGAAGCAGTACAACTTTAACCAATAGGCAAAAGGGCTCATGAAAGAGCAAACACAAACATGGGTAAGGGATTGGGGACAGATAACACTAAAAATTAGAGTGAGGCAGAATTACAGTTATCACATAATTACCAAATGGTTGTCACAAAATAGCATAAATTAATAGGGTCAGGACTGCATAATATTCAAGTAGCAGGAGAGGCAGATTTACAGCATATAGAGTTAANATCATGAGATAATCTCTTAAACATAGCATAGATGAATAAAATCAAAAGGAAAGCCGTTTGAGAACAGGGTCGAGAAACCCTAGTTTTGAAACTGTTAAAAGAACGACATTTTTCGGAGAAAAATATAAAGAATCTTTATAATATGGTAAATATGAAATGGATCTTAAGGAAAATCCAAAAATACAGAGGACTAGGGTTTCATGGAACCCAGAAGAGAGGGAAAACCTCATGAACGGCCTCGATTTAAGCCGGAGATACTGCAAACTTACTCANGGGGGGGCATGCTAATTACATAATTACAGGGAACCATATGGAAAACAAGATATATATTCAGACTTGACAAAAGGGGAAGACATGACAAGGGTTAAGCTAGTTACATGGTAGACAGTAGAACCATAGGATAAAACACATAAGGAACAGTAAGTAAATAAACAAGAACTGGAGCATATTGTGTATAGGTGCTATAAAGCTAAATCAGAAAACATACCAGTCAGAGAATAGAGAACAGCAAAGTGTAAGAGATAGCACAGCAACAGCAGTATGCAGAGCAAAGAGAGCAGCAGAGAACAATAGTGTGCAAGCAATATGCAGAAGTACAAGAGTAGTGGGGATTACTCAGTCTTGGCTTTCAGCCGACTGAGTAGTCAATAATAGATGCAAAGAGCAAGAAGAGGTATGAAAGCACAGAAAAATTCAAAGCAATGTATGTGTGTTTGTGCTCTCAAAATCAGTCTGTTTGTAAAGAAAGAAGACATGGTCTTTATATAGTTTTTGAAAACGAGTAGTGCATGGGAGTGCACAAACATGGAAATAAAATCAATTAACACCAATTAAGACAAACTGGACTCCTTTAATTAAGGAGTCTAATTTCAAACGGTAAATTCAAGGCAGAATAAGGAAAAGAAATCAGTCCAATAGGAGTGATTCTGTCAAATTAGGACAAGGAAATCACATAATGCGTAAATAAAGCCAAATACATGTGTATAACTAAGGAAAGTTGAACTGCTATTACATTTATAAAATAAAACAGGGTATTAGTTTTGAAAATCAATTGAGAGGATCTCGGATTCAATCACAGGAAATCCCAAGTAATTAAGGAAAGCATCACATAAATATGGAAAGAATTCAAAATTGGTACAGAATTGCACAAAATCCTATATTCAAGGTAAACATCACAGGCGGGGAATTTTACACAAGTGAATCAATATAAATCAACTAGTAAAGAGCCAGTAAGGTAAAGGGTCGGAGTCTTTTAAATAGCAGTTATTGATTAACACAAAGAGATACTCGTTAGAACAGCAGAAATTAGAGGCCATGACAATGAATCGAAGCAAGAGTCACAAAGAACACACGAACACATAGTCAAATAGTAAATATCAACCCAGAACACTAGGGTTTCATCAATAACAGTTCAGATAACACAAAAATCATGAGATAATCTCTTAAACATAGCATAGATGAATAAAATCAAAAGGAAAGCCGTTTGAGAACAGGGTCGAGAAACCCTAGTTTTGAAACTGTTAAAAGAACGACATTTTTCGGAGAAAAATATAAAGAATCTTTATAATATGGTAAATATGAAATGGATCTTAAGGAAAATCCAAAAATACAGAGGACTAGGGTTTCATGGAACCCAGAAGAGAGGGAAAACCTCATGAACGGCCTCGATTTAAGCCGGAGATACTGCAAACTTACTCAAATGGCCGTGGAGTGGCCGAAAAATGGCAAGAGACCCAAAGGGAGGTGAATGAACCGCTCCAGGTTCATCTGAGGACCCTAAGGTATCACTGGATCAGTACAAGGGGTGTGGATGACCATAAGACAATGAAGACCAAGGTTTCCGGTGAGAAACCAACCGGAGAGGGTGGAAGGAACCCATCGGAGAAGGAGAAATCGAGGAGACTTCTAGAGAGAACTATAGAGTCACAGAGAGAGATAGATAGATAGAGATGGTCTCGAAATAATGAGAGACGAAAGGGGGGGGGGGATTGGTTAGAATTATTTTAGGAAAATTCATTCTGGGCCGTTGATCTATCTTGATCAATGGCTCAGATAGATTAAGGGGTTGGGCCGGGTAGGAATATGGTCTGGTCTGGGTGAATTGGGTTAATAAAATTAGGTGGTGTTTGGGTTTAGAATTGGCTAATTTTTAAAATTAAAAATAGGCCAAATGTTAAATACCCAATTTAAATAGAATAATTAATTAATTAAAATAGCTAATAACTGCGTAAAATAAAATTAAGACTAAATAAATGAAATTGAGACGATTAACTAGTGTAAAAATATAATAATGATCAATTACAGATAAAAAAAATGATATAAAAGTACATTTGTGCTACTATTGCAAAATTGCTATAATAATACCAACATTGGCTAATTAGGGAATAATTAAATCCTAAATGAATTGAATAGGATTATGAATAATATATTGAGTAATAAAATGTCTTGAAATTATTTATACACCATCTATGCATAATTATAGAATATAAAACATTAAATAAACAGGAAAAATAATTTGATAAAAAATACGAAAAATTATGGGAAAACATCAATTACTTTAAGGAGTTATTTTGAAGGTATATATGTAAATTTGAAAATAATTTGAGGAAAAATTGGGTATCAACAAACCCTTCTGACTTGTTCACAAAATTAGGTTTACCTGCAGGTTCAGTTGATGTCCCCGAGGAGGATGTTTTGGCTGACCCTGCTGATACGGCGAGGCTGCTTCAGGAGGCACTTACTCGAACAAGCATCTTTAGGCCTGCGCAAATATTTCTTCACGGAGTCCCCTGCCAGAGAACAAGCAACCAAAGACAAGATGTTCCTCTGAGGCCGGGGAAAATAATAAGAGGGCAAAGGTTGATGCCCCCGAGTCATCTCCGATGGCGATAATAAATGGTCCTCCTTTCGGGCCGATCGTAGATACTATGATGATCGATGATGACGGAGAAGCTAGTGATGAGGGATCTTCTTTACATAGGAGGATATGATCCTCATCATCTCAGCAGGATGCTCGACCTGTTGAGACAATTGCACCAGCTGAAGATGATTTCTTAGCACTTTGGGGAGAATCTAATTTCTTTATTCTTCTATAATTTCTTCTGCTTTTGAACAAATGTACTCTAACTTTTATCTCTTCTTGTTTTTAGGCCAACTTTCTTGCTTCTGAGGGCCTTCAAAGGCTAATTCGCGAGAAAGAAGAACTTACTTCTGAATGGGATCAACTTTTGGCGGAATGGGACCAGACTGTTCTCCGCCTCTCAGAACTGGAAACCAAAGCTACCGAGGTCGTTGTTTTGGAGGCCCGTTTGTGGCAAAGCGAGCAAGAAGTGGTAACCCTTAGCCAAGAAATTGGGCCGCTGAGGGTTAGATTTGATGAGGCCAAGGATAAATGGGCAAAAGTCCATAAAGCCGTTCTTGCTGCAACAGATCGTGAAGATACCTCTGCGAAAAGAGTGGTTAACTTGGAAATAGCCTTGAACTTCAACAGTGAAGAGCTTGTTGCTGTGAGGGCGAAACATGCCCAGCTAGAAGAGAAGTACAGGAAAACTATCGAACATAATAGGCTCTTTAGCTCAATTGTCTGTGAGCTCGACGTTAGTCTCAATCTGCTAGGCCCCCTATGGAAAACCTTTCTGCCGAGGTTACTCAACTCAAAGAAGAACTTAAGCGCCAAGTGGATTCCCTCATTGTTGAAAACAATTATTCCATATATAGCATGAGGTGAAAAACCTTGGAAGAGGCCAAGACTGGGATCATTGACATTGATGCCGCAATTGCTAAGGCCTGAGAGCTTGAGTTGGCTGCAAAAAATGGACTCCCAATGCAGTTTGACGCTCCAGGTTCTTCTGATTTCGGTTCCGAATTTTTGGAAACTGAAGAGGAATTGGAAGGCGATGATGCTGAAGACCAAACTGGGGAAAATGTTGAGCCATCGGCGGAACCATCTACTACTCCCGGGGATGCGAATATTTCTCTTCCTCCTGATTCCGTAGACGCTGCAGTTCAGTTTTTTCTTTCTTTTTCTATCTTGTACTTTTATCATTTTGACCGCGTCCTTGTAAATAAAAACATATTTTTTGCTCAAGTGTCGTGTGAGTCATACTTTCGTTTGAATACTCATGCAAATCTTTAACTTTCGTACTTTCTGAAGTAACCTGCGCATGTTGTTCTGGTTGCGTATTATTATGTGTAATCTCATATGCCTTTCCTTCGAAGCATTTTGGTTCTGAGTATTATCCTTTTTTCGTGAGGGTTTCCATGAGTATTTGCGCAACTTTGCTTTTTGCATCCTTTTCGTATGCGGCTTCGGGTGTATTTTTCCTCGATGGCGTTCTAGATTCTGGCATCGATTCTTCCGCAACCAACCCTTTAAAGTGAGGGTTTTTACAAGAGAGGGCCCTCTTATGTTTACGATGGTCTTGAAGAGGACGTCTCCTATTCATTACGACACTAACATTTGACGTACTTGTTTAACTTTCAAATGACAAAGTTAAATCACCGTTTAGACAAGAAACAAGATAAAAGTAAAAGGATTTTATTTATTCCTTATATTTTCAGAGATTACATAAGCATTTTTCTATGTAGAAAAGAAATTACCATGACTTATGGCTATCTTGTACAATTTGTTTTACTGGGCTTGCTGCGCAATCCCAATGATACATTTTGTTGCCGAATTTTTCTTCGCCGTTTGATGTGGCAGTCATTGTTGCAATAACCTCATATCGTTCCTCCACTAGTGCTCGAATGCGAAGAATACGAATTAGAACACTGGAAGTCTTGGCATCAGATATCTTATTGTTGTTGTCTTCGTGGTATGCTTTCTATTGCTGTCTCATTCGAAACCTTTCCAGAAAAACCCAATTAGAACAAAAGCTGAACGAAGGATAAAAGAGGTGCAGTACATAATTTCCTCTTGGGTAATGTTTGTCAGCAATAATATCTTTTGTGGTGCCACGTTCCAGTTTCTAGCTAACTTGTCTGCGTTCTGGTTTTCAACTCATACGAGCCATTTCTAGTGACAGTTGAAATCCTATAGGGGCCTTCCAACGTTGGGCCCAACCTCCCTGCATTAAGATCTCGGGTATTTTGAGTTACTTTCCTCACAACAAAATCTCCGACTTTGAAATAACGAAAATTAGCTCTTCGATTATAGATCGCTCCATTATCTGTTTTTGAGCCGCCATTCTTACATGCGACAAGTCCATGTGTTCCTCGAGCAGCTCCAAGCTTATTAACATTGCTTCGTTGTTCAATTCTTCGTCCGCCTGGAAATACCTTAAGGTTGGTTCCTCTACTTCCACCGGTATCAAAGCTTCTATGATGCACATTAGGTAAAAAGGGATTTCTCCTGTGCTTGACTTGGTCGTTGTTCGGTAGGCCCATAAAAATCCAGGTAATTCTTGGGGCCAGTTGCCTTTTACTGCTTCCAACCATTTCTTGAGATTTTGAATAATCACTTTATTTGTGACTTTGCTTGAATATGAGCGCTCGAATGATAAGGTGAAGAGGTGATCCTTTTTATCTTCAAATCTTCAAGGAACTTTGTAACTTTTGGTGCTGATAAATTGCATCTCGTTGTTGCATGCAATCTGTTTTGGTATTCCAAACCTGCAAATTATATTTTCCCATAGGAAGTCGACCACTTCGCGTTCCTCGATCTTTTGGAAAGGACCTGCTTCCACCCATTTAGAAAAATAGTCAGTCAAAATTAAAAGAAACCTTACCTTTCCAGGAGCCGGTGGTAGTGATTCAACGATGTCCATCCCCTATTTCAGGAACGACCACGAGGACACAACTGAATGTAGGGGCTCTGTAGGTTGTGTATTAGTGGTGTGTAGCGTTGGCACTTATCACTTTTTCGTATGAAGTCTTTGGCATCTTGTTCCATGCGGTGCTATTAATATCCTGCACGAACTAATTTCAGCACCAAAGAATCTGCTCATGAGTGGTTGCAGCATATCCATTCATGGACTTCTCTCATAACATAGTTAGCTTCTGATGATCCTAAGCATCGGGCTATCGAGCCTTGAAATGATTTTCTGTACAATTAGCCTTTCTTGAAGCTATAACGTGCAGCTTTGGCGCGTAACGCTCTTGATGCTTTGGGATTTCCGGGAAACTTTCCATGTCCGAGATAATCGATTATTTCGTTTCTTCAATCCCATCCAAAACTAGTCGAATTCACGTCATAGTAACCATCTGTGTCCAAGACTGAGTTCATCAGTTGTGCTACCGTCCCTGATTGTGATCCATGGATTTCTGTTGGTGAGCCCAAATTTGCCAATGCATCTGCGTCCGTTTTATCTTCCCTCAGGATATGAGTAATAGACCACTCTTGAAATCGTTCCAATAAAGCCTGAAATTTTACCACGTATTGTTGCATACATTCCTCTTTGGTGTCAAAAATTCCATAGACCTGATTTACCACCAATTGCGAATCAGATTTGATTTAGATGACTTCGGAGTCAAACCCCTGGGCCAATTCGAGCCTTGCAATCAAAACTTCGTACTCTACTTCATTGTTAGCTAAAGGAATCGTTCTGATGGCTTGCCTTAAGGTTTTCCCTGAAGGCGTGATCAAGACTATTCCGAGCCGGGACCCGTCCGTAGATAAGGTCCAAACTCCCGATGTCAATTCTGACACCATTATTGCCTCCTTGGTTGCTAGAGGCAATAGTCCTGGACTGAAATCGGCCACGAAGTCAGCCAAGACTTGCGAATTAACTACAGTCCTCAGTTTACTCTATATCGAATTCGCTCATTTCAACGGCCCATTTGGCCAATCTACCCGAGAGCTCGGGTTATGGAGGATATTCCTTAGAGGGAAAGTTGTCACCACAACTATCGGGTGGCATTGGAAGTAGGGCCTTAGATTTCGAGCGGTGGCTATGAGAGCTAAGACCAACTTTTCCAGATTTGGGTAGCGATTTTCTACTCCCGTTAAATTTTTCTTACGTAATAAATGAGAGATTACATACCTTCATCCTATCAGACTAAAACTACACTTACCGCAACTTTTGAAACCGCGAGGTAGACTAGCAACGTTTCACCTTCTTTTGGTTTTGAGAGCAATGGAGGTCTTGACAAATATTTCTTCAACTCCTTCAAGGCTTGTTGACACTCTGGTGTCCATTAGAAATTATTTTTCTTTTTGAGTAGTGCGAAGAAGTGATGACATTTTTCTGATGATGGGGAAATGAACCTACTGAAAGCTGCCAATCTTCTTGTGAGCTTCTAGACTTCTTTTACGTTAGACAATTGATCTGGGATGTCCTCTATGGCCTTGATTTTGTTTGGATTTACCTCAATTCTCCTTTGTGGGAATAGGAATCTTAGGAACTTACCTGAACTGACCCCGAACGCACACTTCTCGGGGTTAAGTTTCATATGATGCTCCCTCACAATGTCGAATATTTCTTGCAGATGCTTCAGGTGGTCACCTGCATTCAAAGACTTAAAGATCATCTCGTCTATATATACTTCCATAGTCTTTCCTATTTGTTTTTTGAACATCTTATTTACAAGTCGTTGATAAGTGGCTCCAACATTTTTTAACTCGAAGGGGATCACATTGTAACAATATATACCAAAATTTGTTATAAACAAAGTCTTTTTTCCTGGTCTTCTTCTTGATTTGATTTGATTGTACCCAGAATAAGCATTAAGGAAACTCATTGACTCGTGTCTGGCCGTGGCATCAATCATTTGATCGATATTGGCAATGGGAATAAGTCTTTCGGGCACACCTTATTAAGATGCTTTTAACCTATGCACATGTGAAATATTTTTTTTCTTAGGAACTACTACTACGTTGGCTAGCCAATCCGGATATCTTACCTCTCAGATTGAACCAATCTTAAGTAAATGGGTTACCTCTTCTTTGACGAATTTATTCCTTGCTTCACCAACAGGGCGCTTCTTTTGCCTTATTGAAGGTATGTTGGGATCCAAGCTTAACTTGTGTACGGCTACCTCGTGGGATTCCTGTCATATCATCGTTGAGACCATCAAAACAATGGGAATAAGTCTTTCGGGCACGCCTTATTAAGACCTGAGCTCCGGGTGCAGCCCTGTTCCCAAATAAAATTTCCTTTCTAGGAATTCTTCGAACAACGCAACTTGCTCTAATTCTTCTATCGTGGACTTCGTCGCGTCCGTCTCTTCTGGTAGTTGAAAATACCTCAGTACCTAATATTGTTCTGGCTCTTCTGTCCCCAGGCTAACTTCCTCTAGTTTGGGGGCAGGTGCCGATTCTAGTAATGGCTATACCGCATGTTCCTTTCCGTTGCTACTAGAGACTGAAATTGCATTCATCTCTCTTGCTGTCGATTGATCACCCCTTATCTGTTTGATCCCCTCAGGTGTTGAAAATTTTAACAATTGGTAATATGTTGAAGGCACAACTTTCATCTCGTGCAGTCATGGTCTTCCCAAGATGATATTATACCCCATGTCTCCATCTACTACTTCGAAGAGAGTTGTCTTCATTACTCCCTCAGCGTTCGTGAGCAGCAAAATTTCTCCCAGGGTTGTCACGCTTGGGAGGTTGAATCCAACGAGGAGTTTCGTCGCCGGGATAATGCTTCTAGTGAGTTTAGCTTGCTCCAGTACTCTTCATTGTATGATATTAGCTGAACTTCCTGGATCCACTAAAACACATTTAATTTTAAAATCTAACACATTTAAATAAATTACCAGTGCGTCATTGTGCGGTAGCAGTAATCCTTCTGCATCTTCATCCGTGAATGTGATATCGTCTTCCCGGATCTTTTTACTATGAGTTATGATAGTTTTGTTTTCTTCGTTGCCGAAAAGGTGACCCCATTAATCTCATTCTCTCTGAAGATCATGTTGGTCATTTGGCGTAGGGGTTCTTCTCCTGCTTTCGAGGGTTTCGCATTGTCCCTGTTCCGACCATAATTATTTTTAGCTCGGTCACTCAAGAATTCTTTGAGGTGACCATTCTTTAACAGTGTTGCCACTTCTTCCCGAAGGTGTCAGCAATCCCCAGTCCGGTGGCCGTTAGTGCCATGGTATTCACACCAAAAATTAGGATCCCTCTGGCTGGGGAGTAGGTCTTGGGAATCGTGCCTCTTTGATATTTCTCATGGCTGATACCAACTCCACCACACTTATGTATGCTCTGATAACTTTGGATAAGAAGAATCTCGCGACCCCGAGATTTCTTTATCCTGCAACGATCTGTTGTTCCGGCCACGATCAATACTTCTATCAACGGTGAGCTTGTATGATGTCCGGAAGCTCCTGCCATTACCTTCTGTCCGTTTGTTGGGCAAAAATCGGCCCCTTGAAGTCTATCTATCCATGTCAATATCATCTTTTGGTTTTTCTCTGTTCTTCTCCCATCCTTTGGTTGACGATGGAAAGCTAACCTAATCGTCTACGATCCTTATTTTCGACTCGTAACGGTTGTGGACATCTGCCCAAGTCATTGCTTGAAACTCGAGTAGACTTTCCTTTAATTTTCGGGAAGCATCCGAACTTCTCGGATTTAAACCTTTGGTGAACGCTTCAATTGCCCATTCATCCGGGACTGCCGAAAGTAACATCCTTTCCTTCTGGAACCGGGTAACAAACTCTCGTAATAACTCGGATTCACCCTGCATGATCTTGAATATGTCACACTTTCGGGCTTGTACCTTTCTAGCACCGGCATGAGCCTTGATGAAAGAATCTAAAATCATCTCAAAGGAATCTATGGAATGCTCGGGCAATAATGAATACCACGTTAAGGCTCCCCTCATGAGAGTCTTACCAAATTTATTTAGCAACACAAATTCAATTTTATGAGAAGCCAAATCATTTCCTTTCATCGTTGTTGTGTAGTTGGTAATGTGTTCCTATGGATCTGAAGTTCCATCATTCTTCGGCACTTGGGGCATTTTGGACCGCTTCAGGATTAACTCTGGGGCTGGACTCGACTTGTATGGTAATTGAATATACTTCTTCGAGTTCGGGCTTTTCAATACTGGTGGCGCGCCCGGGATTTGATCTATGAGGGCGTTTACTTCCTTCATGAACCACAAAAGTTCATCCTTGAAAGGATCGTTCCCATTGTTGAGGCCAGATCTACTCCCCACGGCCCCCTCGGAGCCAACTTTGCCCCTGGGAGTGTTGTTTTCGACTCTCTGCGTCCTTTGGTTTGCGGTAACATCGGGAGGTATTGGATCTCGCCTGTTCACATTATTTGAAGCACCTGATAGCGCCTGCTTTAGTTCCGTCGTAACCTGATCCTACCGCGTGAGATGGCCTAGAATGATTGCATGTTGCTCTTGCAGGAACCTCACTGCATCCACTGCATGCTCCTCATCAGCATCATCAGGAGTCGTCTCCTAAACCTGTCGAGGGTACCTGTCATGCATCGGTGGGGCGTCGTTCCCCTTATTGCGAGTGTCACTGATTGAATCCTCGAAATGAGGATGTTCCCTTGAATTTCAGGGTTGCGTGCGCCATTAACAATGTTATCTGGCATTTTTTGTGATTTTTGCTAAGACAAAATATCAAAACATGTTAGTAAAAGGGGCAAGGGTCAATTTAATTGTACAGATGTCTAGGCCCTACGGTAGGCGCCAAATTGTTTACCCGTAAAATAATACAGTTGAATTTGTTCATGGTTTCAAGACAAGTGAATTAATTTGATCTAGAAAGTAACGAAGTAACTGATGAAATATAAAGTACTTAGACTTAGAATGTAGATGAAATGACAGAACTGACGAGTCCGGGAGCAGGATTTTTGGGCACAATAATGATGAGATTAAAAAGCTAGAAAGAAAAACTGTATTAAAATTCTGTATATAATGTAGTGTAAGTTAGCCAGAAAATTCGTGTCTTTTACAGTGATAACTGAGCTCCTTATTTATAGCTATGTATAGCGAAGGAAGTCCTACGTTCACGCCCTTCTTTAATGTCAATTATGAGGGTGATGTAACGTTAGACATAAGTGCCAAATCTTTTGTAACGGACCATCATTCTTAATGCTGCAAAATATTTTGTATTAAATGTTACAGGGCGCAAAGCATTTAATACTCATTTTATGATTGTTATTCTTTCCGGTGACAAACGGAATATCTATGTTCGGTGACCATTTCCATCTTAAATTTTACATATCCTTTCTTTAAGTGGCCACGTATCATGTCGTATTTTTCCCTGTACAGTGTAGATTCTCACATTTGTGTTTTGTCCTTTGAGTATTTTCTATAGTCTGAAAGAGATCTAAATGAATCTTGTCTTCTAAAATTTATTTTAAAACTACACTGTGCATATTGATTAAAGGAAATTTCTTTTGTATATGTTTGATAAGGCAGCTCCTCTTTAAATGCTGCAAATCAGTAAAGATGCACTTGCTAAAATATCATACGCACACCCCTCATGTTTCTTGCTTAAGTTGACTGCAAACCACACTTATAGAAATCTTCAGATTTGAAACTGTCTCCAACAAAATTGCAATTAAGGAATAGTTAGATGGATTATGAACAATAATTTCAGCGCAAAAATGGATATAACCTATTTTGACAGTTACTATAATTTATACCTTAATCTAGATATTAATTTATACTTGACACAACATGAATATAATATAAAATCTTCACGTAACATTCCCTTTTTTATGCTCAAGTGCATAATTAGTCCTTGTAGGAAACAATCCTTAACCACCTTGCCGATTATGAATCTTAAGTAATTAATTACAGTAAATGAGAGCCATAAACCAAATTTACACTTTATTACACCTGTCAGCAAAAATTGACACTTGGGTCGGTGAACTCACGTTTCGTCTTAAAGTAAAAATTAAAAAAAAAATCTCAATGTTGAATGGACACGTGGCACAAGCCCATTCTTGGTTCAGATCCAGAAGTCCCGTGAACATAGCCGCGTTAAACTCACTAATCACCCAACGAGCCTCCCGTTTACTAACACCATCTCACCTCCTACACTCCAATTTGGCTTTGACTCCTCAAAACAGCTGTAAATAATTAAACCCAAGTTCCTATAACAAATGTTTAATTGGCTACCGGCAAATTCAGAGACGTGAATTTATGTGTGTTTCATTTAATATACTAGTAATTTATACGATTTGATACCTTTTGTGGGAGATCTTTTACCCACTTGTTGCTTGTTAATAGAAAACAAAAGGTCATTTAAATAGTGACACAACCTGGACGCATTTGCCACTGCATTATTAAATCATTTTAATACTACAGGGATTTTTTATAGGTGCAAAATACAGTAATTTTATCATTTATAGTTTCAATTAAGACCCTTTTAACTATGTATTTTATGCAGTTTACCACTGTATTTAATTTCTTACCCTTCAATGCAACACTAATATTCTAACTTACAAGAGCCTTGAAAATTTAGACATCTTTTGGAAGTAATTTTTGGAAAAAAAAATTAGTTCGTAGAAAAAAAGAATTTTGTTGGATGTTAAAACTTTTTAAAAGGTTTAACAGCAATATGGTTAAAAAAAAAAATGAAAAAATTGGTTGCGTATTCACTTCTTCAAACGATAATACTTTTCAGAAGATTTTCTTAAATATTAAAAAAAAAAAAAAAAGAAGAAAAATCTCCATGCAATTTGGCTTTGACCGGGAACAGCTGTCAAAAAATATCCTAGCAGGACAGAATTATACTGGCAACCGGCAACTTCCCGACCTTTAATGTACGTGTATATTTTATAATAAAAATAAACAATCTTTAGTTCTATTCGTACTTCTCCGCTCGCTTTTGGACTCTGTTAAGATTTTTTATTTTTATTTTTATTTTTATATTTTATTTTCGTTTTATTTAATTTAATTGAAATGAAATACAAGTGCATTTTATTTTGCATATATATAAGACCTCAACTAGACTGCTAATCTTGATAAGCGAACTTACGGTGCTAGTACTTCGCTCTCTCCACCAAAAATCACTCCGCTCATCGGAAGAATACTAACGTCTTCAGCTTTTCCGGTGACAGTGCCTATCACTACGTAAGTTTCAAAATAATTTGACGTGAATTTCTATGCCATTTTCATTATTCATTTTCTTGGACTCTGTTTCTTTGATCCGATTTTAATGGCTGGGTATAATCATTGGTAACACGGTCTTTTTGGTTATATTGTGTATTTTGTTTTTGTTTTGCGTTTACTGATTCAGTTCAACTTAAACTATGGTACCACTTTCCTTGTATTTGACTTATTTGGTCGGTTCATTTTTAATTGTTTTTGCAGGTTTTGGGGTCGAGTTAAAAGAAAGAAAGGTGAAGCCTTTTTGTGGATCCGAATCAAAAGGTTGAGACTTTTTTTTTCCACCACCATATAGTCTCTTGGGTAACAATTTTGAGTACAAAAAAAAAAAAAAATGGGAGTGAAAATTGCAACAACATGTTTGCAATGGAATCAATCCTTTGTTCCTCACTCTTCATCCTCTTCTTCTTCTCAAACTCTTGCTTCTGCAATCTCTTCACCTTCTTCTAAACGACGTAGTGTTAGCAGCAGGGGATCTCTTATCTGCCGTTATGTCCATAGGCTGGACCAATCTGCTCTTTTTGGTACCCAATTCGTTAATTTACAAAGGTCTCAATCTTGTGAGCAAGTTAAGCCAAGAACCCGAACAATTACAAGGGCTTCCAGCACAAGTGCCAGCTTAGATTCATTTTCAGATGAAGAGTTCTCTAAGGAAATTCAAGAATTGGCCCTTAAATTCCAACTTTCAGACGTCGAAAATCAAAATACTATGAGTTCTCAGCTTGAAGCTATTACTGACTCTATTGAAACAAGTTGTGAGATTGTTACTAGTGGTAGTGATATTACGTTTTTGGAGAATCAGAATCCGTTTGATCCTTTAGAACAACCGGATTGGCCCGAGAGAGACGAGATAATTCCTGCGAATATCGAATGGAAGGCGAATAGCGTGGATCTGCCTTTCTCCCTTAGGATTATAAAGCGAAAAAAACAATGGCAAGATGGGGTGAGAGAAGCAGGGGAATCAGCATATTGTTCAGTGAAAAAAGCATTTTCGAATATGGTGTTCATAATTCGAGAGCTGCAAAGCTATACTATGCAGATGAGGGAAATGTTGTTTTATGAAGATCTACAGGGGATTTTGGTGAGAGTACAAAAGGAGATGCATGCATCTTTTGTATGGCTATTTCAGCAAGTATTTTCACATACACCTACTTTAATGGTATATGTGATGATACTGCTGGCTAATTATAGTGTTCATTCTATGGCAAACAGTGCTGCTATTGCTGCTACACCTCCACCACTTACAGAAACTGTTTCTACTTTGGAAGAGAGTAATTTTAATCAAAACTTTGATACTTCTGCAATTAAGACATTTTCAGTGTCATCTTCAAGTGGGAAGGTTACATCCATTGGTGGAAGTAATGGAGGTGGTGGGAATTACAAGCCAATTGCTAGTGCAAATGATGGTGATGGGGGTCTGTCGTCTAATTATTATACTGTTATTCCTGATGGGATTTCTTCAAATACTCGGATCAGTGAAGAAGAGGGTATATCTGGTCAAGAAACAAGGGAAGAAGAGTTGAAGCTTTGGGATTCGATTGTAGATGAGGCTTCTAAGATGCAAGCTGCAACAAGAGATGAGTCCTTGGATCATGAAACTATGCAGAGATTTGTGTCACCAATATATGCAAATATCGAAGTCGATGATTACGCAGATTATTTCAGAACAGAGCTGCTGTATCAAATGGGACTCAACCAAGAACCACAGAACACTCTTTTGCTAGCCAATTATGCTCAATTTCTTTTCTTGGTCGCCCAAGATTATGACAGGTACCAAAAATTTCTCTTTTTCACATTTCTATGTTTGATTTTTAATCCTTTTCTTCTGCTAAGGGGAACTAGATCTAATTGGGCAGATTAAGTCATGACTTTCAGCTCATTAACTGATCTTCAGGTCAAGAATAGTTGCTTGTTGTGAATTGTTTTGGTGCGCCTTGAAAAATCAACTTCTTCACAAAGCAATGGTCGTTTTCTGTAATTGGGTGGGATTGTTGAATCTTGATAGTGGAGTCTGTGGTAGTACTATTATTTCTTTTCTCCAATTATATCAATCTGTGCGGGCCCAAGGTGCAACTTCCTGTTAAATATCACTGTGTGTAGGCCCCATTTCAGTCTTGCAGTACTACCTCATAAGAGAGCAGTAAATGCCCCAAGAAAATTTGTTTGTTCTGGATTGATATTTTAGAATGAATTTAGCTTTTAACTCTGTCAGATCAAATGAATTTTTACACTATCAACTCGCCTAAAAGATAACTACACGTAAAGGATCATAATAAGTAGGTTCTATAACCTAAAGAAATATTGCAGATTAAATTCTTTGTATAGTCGGTGTATACAATTTAATAATTTGTTCTGGTTATGAACAGAGCGGAGGAGTACTTCAAGAAAGCATCAAAGGTGGAGCCAAAGGATGCAGAGGCATTGAATAAGTATGCAACATTTCTCTGGCAAGTAAGGAAGGATCTTTGGGCTGCAGAAGAAACCTTTCTTGAAGCCATAGCTGCAGAACCAAGCAACTCATTCTATGCAGCTAATTATGCTAATTTTCTATGGAATACTGGTGGTGAAGATACTTGTTTCCCACTTGACTCCTCCAATACTGATGTTTAGTACCAAAATGGGAAAGAAATAAAATAAGAAAAGAAAAAGATTAAAGAGGAAAGATGAAGTCATGAAGATGTATGACAAACAAGAACATAAGAGAGGACAATCTTATTGGTCAAGGGTAGAATTGAAATAACAAAGGGATAACTAGAATGGGGTCCAAGATAATTTTGGTTTGCACAATTTGAGATGCTCACTTGGATTTTCCCTTTGTATTTAAATTGCTGGACAGTGGTGTTGGGGAGACAAGGAAGAGCAAGGAGGGTGACACTGGAGTTGTTAATTGACAACCGCCCCTTTGGCCTTATTTTCCTACTACTATACTTGCTAGTAGTGATATGATACAGATCCTCGTGTAAATTCAGCAAGTCTTGTCTTAGATCAGAAAAAAACTGAGAGGGTCGGGAAATTTACTGTTTACTTTTTCATTCTTCTTGTTAACAGTTTTCCCTTCTTTTTTTTTTTTTTTTTTTTTTTTTTTTTTTTTTTTTTTTTTTTTTTTTTTTGCATAGTTCACATGGCCAAATTGTAATTAAACTTTTGTTAATAGATAAATGCGACTTTTTCTTTGAAACATCTGACGTTTGTATGTTACTGAAATACATGATCCACTGTGTAGTTGGAGTTACAAAATTGAAAAAATGGTAGATACAAAAGCAGCCCATGCTGTAAGCACAAAATCCGTACTGCTCCGCACATGAATATAGTTCCTTTCAGAATTTGTTTTATATTTTATATATTTTAATACGTACAAAATACAGAGAGTGTATATTAAATGGATTATCTCTCCGCATAGAATAGAGTCATGTCATACTTTCATGTGAGAAATACTAATTTAAATGTCTGTTTGCGTTATGATTCCTTTGGTCATAGTAGTAGCAGCATCCTTAGGTTAGCAGAAAATTCAAAGAGCAGACCGCAATTAGGTAGAAATGGTAAAACGGGTATCATCACAATCTTGCCGATCGACACTTTTTATGACGCTATACTTTTGGAAGAGTTATATAGCGTGTTTGGCCATGCTTCTCAATAGGTCAGATTTTTTGTTTTTTTTTTTTGTTAAAAAGCATTTTTTTTTAATTTGAGCTGTTTGACCAAACTTTTTTGAGTAAAAAAAGTGCTTTTGGGAAGAAGCAGAAGCAGTTTCTGAGAATCAGAAAAAATAACTTCTTCCCAGAAGCAGAAGCAGTTTTGACTTTTCATCTTATCAAGAATATTCTTAACAAAATATAGTATATACCAAAATAACTGTTAAACCTAATACTTATGATATTAATGTATAAATATTTTTTATTATTTTTAAAATAACTTTCTATATAGTGACTTTAAGGGTGAATATTTTTTTATTTTGTTGAATGATTTTTAATATATTTAACTTATATTAAAAGAATTAAGTACTTTTAAATTTTATTTTCATATTTTACTTAAATAAAATGAAAAGATTTAATTATTGCATGTAATAACAAAATTTTGAGATTTTTTATTTAGTTATAATATTAACTATTAGGTAAATCTATTTTTGTCCTTATTGTTTGATACTTAAAAGAACTTCCTAAAAAGTTTGTCAAACACAAATTATTGCTCAAAATGCTTTTCAGAGTGATTAGCCAAACACAAACTGCTTCTCTCATAGAAAAAAGCAGTCCTCAAAATAAACTGATTTATAGCCTGTTTGACCAAACTTTTTTTGGGCTAAAAGTGCTTTTGGCCAAAATTTGAGGTGTTTGGTCAAGCTTTTAGAAGGAAAAAAGTGCTTTTGAGGAGAATCAGATTTTGAGAAGCAGAAAAATGTAGCTTCTCTCCAGAAGCACTTTTGAAAAAAATATACTTAGAAGCAGCTTTCAAAAGTTTGACCAAACACTAACTGTTCTCTCAAAAAGTATTTTTGAAAATAACACTTCTCAAAATAAGCTGATTTCTCCAACTTGGCCAAACAAGACTGCTGCAATTTTTTTCAAAATATGTTAATCTGGATTACTTTGTTATAGATTTTAAAAATGAAGATTTATTTCACAAATTTGAGAAACTAATTTTTAATTTTAAACTGAAAATTAGATACTTTGACTCAGTAGGAAATGAAAATGAGTTTTGTAAATCCTTTTTTTTCTGTATATTTCTTTGTACATTGTATACTATTTATAAAGAATAATAGATCTATCCTAAACAAGCTTTTCCAAGTGGCACTGTTCTATTGCCCTATCTTTACAACTATTGTAACCAATTCTGTTGTAACAGACTAAGGAATATATACAAAGAATGATTCCCTCTACTATGTAAAATATCTACAGCAAATCTAGGCCAAACGAGTGAATGAACATGTAGGCCCAATTTGATGAATGAGCCCATTTGATGAAGGAGCTGAAGTCCAAAATAGAAGTGCTGAAGTCCAAAACAGAAATGCTGAAGTCCAAAACAGAAATGTTGAAGTCCAAATCAGAAACCCGTTCTTTACATACTCCTTCATTAGACATGAATCATAGTAACCCTAGGCTTGTTCTTCTTCATCTTCTTTCTTCTTATGCATGCTTAGATCGACAGAGGGTTTGTCACCTATAACACCAACACCCCCCTCAAGTTGGAGGGGGATGAAGAACACCCAACTTGTGCAAAAGAGTGTGATGAATCGGCCCAGAGAGCGATTTGGTAAATAGATCTGCGAGCTGAGAGGATGATCGGACATAGGAGAGTGAAATTAGGCCGGCAAGGAACTACAGTTGGACGAAATGGCAGTCTAGTTCAAAATGTTTGGTTCTTTCGTGAAAAACAGGATTTTGGCTATATGAATAGCTGCTTGAGTGTCAGAATGGAGAGAAACAGGAAGTGAAATTGGTATTGAAAGATCGTCAAAGAGCCGTACTAACCAAGTAATCTCTGCCACAACTCGTCGCATTGAGCGATATTCGGCTTCAGCAAAACTGAGGGAGATGGAGGTTTGCTTCTTCGATTTCCATGAAATTGGGGATGAACCAAGAGAAATGTAGAAACCACTGACGGATTTACGCGAGTTAGGGCAAGTGGCCCAATCGGAATCACAAAAAGAAAGGAGCTGGTAGGAAGGTGAAGAGGACATAAAGAGGCCAAGTCCAGGATCTTTCAACAAGTGGCGAAGAACACGAAGAGCAGCATTGAGATGAGGTTGACGAGGATCCTGCATGTACTGACTGAGGTGATGTACAGTGTAGGATAAATCTGGCCTAGTATGCGTCAAATAATTTAATTTGCCCAACAAATGGCGATATAAAGTTGGATCAGGAATGGAGTCACTAGTTTGAGCAAGAAGATGAGCAGATGGGTCTAGAGGGCAAGACACAGGCGACTTGTGGAGAGAATCAAAGTCTTGCAATAAATCAAGGGTGAACTTCCGCTGAGACAAAATCAGACCATGAGGCTCTCGTAAAATTTCCATGCCCAAAAAATAATGTAAGTTTCCAAGATCCTTGATTTTGAACTCCTTACGTAAAAATTCTTTCAAGTCCGTCAATTCCGTCATATCACTCCCTGTCAGTAATATGTCATCTACATAAACTGCCACAATAGATATTAATGATTCTGTCCTTTTAAAGAACAATGAGTAATCGTTCAATGAATGTGAATATCCTTTGAAGTTAAGATCAGTTGTTAGTTTAGAGTACCATTGTCTAGAAGCTTGACGAAGTCCATAAATAGACTTCTTCAACTTACAAACATGATTAGGATAAGATGGTGTAAAACCAAATGGGAACTTCATATAAACCTCTTCATTTAGGTCGCCATGTAAGACCGCATTGTTCACATCCAATCAAGGGTGTCTAACGGGCGGGCCGGGCCGGGCCGGTTACGTTTTTTTTCTAACCGGACGGGTTG
>ML381596.1:0-20669 GCA_005239525.1 Nicotiana knightiana
CTAACGCCAGGCTTGTCCCGGGTCGCTCCTTTTCGACTCTTGCGCGTATTTTCCGACGTTTATGCTCTCAATTAGCTCGGCTTCCATTTCCAACTCACCTACACATTAAATAAACTCCATTAGGCACATACGACATGTATTTTTATCATTAAAGCACATAAAATGCAAGGTATATAATGCTTAAAATCATGAATTCTAGCCACGCATCAAAAGGTTGTAGTGTCCAGTGAAGGTATCCATGTGGTCAGACGAGTGTGGGTAGAGCTTCCAGAAGCTCAATATTTCTTTGGCCGCAGCTCCAGTGTTAGTTTTGCCATCAACTTTAGGTTCTTATACCGCTTATTGCGATATCTCGAGGGTAGACATTGGGTTGTTCTAATTTAGGAGGGTAAAGCGATTGCGTAATAGCTGTGATCTTCAGAACTGTGTAGAGAGATATCAGTTTGAGGCTAAGCAGGCAAGGCTATGTCCCGCGGGGTGTCCTAAGGTTGTGTGGTCCTTACGTTGTTTTATAGCAAGTTCTCTTTTACCAGTAATTGATATATGTTGCAATTTGAGTTTAGATCACTTGTAGGAGTTGGCACGGCTATTACAATGGTGAATGCGAGGCTGGAGATGATTTGGGATGTTAACTGGTTTGAGTTAGATATGAGCTTATGAAGGATTTAGCTGAATATCACTGTGGTATGACGGCGGTTTTAGCGTGTGGTCATTGCGAGTTATTATTTGTTTTGATCGTGGGCTTTGAGACAAGTGGGGGAGGCTGTTAATGATAAGTTGATTGCGCGATTATGTGTTGTATTGGTTTCAGTTCGAGGCATATTGGTGGATCAATTATGACGGGTAGAGGTGGAATCTGGGAATGACCCGTGTAATGGAAATTCTTTGATACAAGTCGTAATGTACTCTATGGGTAGGTGAGTTCTATTGAATGATTGAGTTGTAATTGTAAAAGGTGTAGTGGGTGCAGTGTATGAATTTGCTTGTTGCTTCAAGTGTGTGGATTACTTTCCTAGTATGTTGCTGTGCAAACGGGGTGAGGTCGTTCTATCTGCTTGATCGGTGAAATTGAGGTTTGAGTAGAGTGGATGACTCTCGAGAATGGTTCTGACGGATTCAAGGTTGAATATAACAAATGGAAATCTTCAAGGTGTGTTCTGGGCTAGAACTGAGATTTACATTGGAAGGTGTCAATACTTGTGGCATTTCTACATTATCATGGATTCTACATATCAGTATCATGAGGTAATGACTTTAGATTCGCAGGAAGTCTCTTCGGGGTAGGTATTTTGAATGTGGTACTTTTTGGGATATTCGAGAGAGTATTCAGCGGCTTACGAGCCTTAGGCGGTATGGTGTTATGCTTGGGTCTCGTGTGGTGAGTCTGGTTGAGAATTGTGGTATTATGGAAAGGAGAAGTACCAATTCGCAGGTAAGTCAGAAGGAACTTGGATAAATAGGACAACTTGGTAGTAGCTCGGATCGGCATGGTAAGGGATACGATTAGTTCTTTGGGTGTTCATGAGGTAATGAGTTTCTACAAGTGTTTCTTAGCAACGCTCTTGGGTTTTGGTGACCTGCGTAGCTTGGTTGAGCTAGGAGGGTTCAGTCCGGACGATTGGTTGTTGTACAAATGGGATTCAAATAGTTCCTGATGGTTTCTACCACGGTTAGAGATGTATATTTTATGCTAGCCCAAGGAGCTTATGATGTGTAATGATTTTTGCTTCTAGATGGGATCAAGCAAAAAGTTCTTGGCTAGTTGGGTATATAGTAGCTTATGGCTCGGAAGGGATCATGAAGTTCCCATATTTGTCCTAGGATGGAATGGCATATGCGGTATGTTGGGTAGAGTTGAGATTTGCATATGTGAGGTCACGGTTCAGTTCTGGAAGGAAGGTACAAAACAATTTTTCTAAGACAACATCGGCAATTTCAGACGACTAGGTAGATGATATCACTATTGGGTGGCTTGATCAGGGTATACATTTCAGAAAGGGCAATGTGTGCAGTTAAGGGTACTTCATTGGTATTTCGACGCTCTCTTGTTGGATTCGACTGCTGATATTTAAGGTTGCTTGGTGGCACAGAAGGGTTATACGGGTATTCCTCGTGGAATGATTGAGTATTTGAGGTGTTATATATTTGAGCGGCGGAGTTGACATCAGATATAGTAATCCGTGTGCTTCATGGACTTCGAGACTCTGAGTTCTCATAAACAGGTTATTTTGTGGTAGTGAACTGTGAAGATGCGAGCAAAGCTAGTCAGATGTAAGTATGTACTATGATTCAGTAATTGTGAACTTTTCGGTGAGTTATCTATCTGTTGTGGGTCACCAGAATTGATTTAGGGTTATTTGTAGGCCCGTATGAGTGTGTGTTCTGCACCGGGTAGAAATTGCCGACTCCAAATTTTTATTGTTGAGTGATGTACCATTCGATTGTCATTGAGTTTATTCGTGTTCTGGAGTGATGTATGAGTTACCCTTCGGTGTTGCGAGGAGTGGTGATTATTGGCTATATGCACACATGGTGCGGTTCTAATTGGGCTTTATAGCTAGATTTGATTAAGGTAAGTAATTGGGTATTGCGGGATTGAGACGTATTGCTCATGTTCTTGCGGGTTCGTGTGGGATGGTATCGTTTGATTCCCCGTGGTTAGTGCAACGCACTTTGAGAACTTAATGTCGAGTTGTGCATGGTTATTGACTTTTAGCAAGGTGACTTGAAGTATTTCTTGTGGACCAGCGTGTGGATGAGATCACGTATTGTAGCGGAGTTATGTGGAGGTATGATCCTTGGTGTCAGATTCGTGAGTTTTGATTTTTGGATAAGTGTCAGGATCTTATCATGGTGTTGTGACGGTAATTGTTAATGGAGGGATGGTCCTCTCGTGTGAATCTTTTATATAATTTGATTACATTGGGATGTTGTTATTTAGTGCACGAGTTGCACAAGTCATGGCTTTGAATTGTATTGATGTGTCATGTCATCAGAGTGGTCATGTTGGATGAGAAGAGGTCATTGGACCTAGGATGAATACTGTCAAAATTGTCTACATCATAATTGGAAGGATAAATATCGGGTGTCGGCTTAGAAATCTGCTATAATTCCTACTTGGGAAGGGGGAGCTTCATGTCTGACTGATCGGACGAATGGTTGCTATTTTCTAAGTGTTTCTTTCACCATTGACACATTATGAGAGTGTTAGAGCGATGCTTTGTTTGATAAGAGGTTATTTACCGGTATTGGGTTGTTTTGAGAAGCTATTGTGATTAGGAGTTATCGCTATGTCTGTTTGAGTCATGCGATATATTATGTGATTACATCTGGGGTTACGTATATGGCTTGATTCAGCGTGTTCAGACTTATTCAGTTTATAGTTGTGGAATTTTTGATCTTGTAAATTATTTCAGAAGTGGGAACTTGGTTCTAAGGTTTATGGGTCAGGTTGGATTTCGAAATTTCAACTGTGTTGTGCTATTGGACCTATATGGGATAGAGTGACGTGGGATCACCCCGGGTATGTGCATGGTAGGTTACGCGGCAGTTTGATGGTGTTGGAGAACAACTCTTGGCACGTTTGAGAACGAACGTATGTGAAGTGGGGGAGGATGTAACGACCCGGCCGGTTGTTCCGAGAGTAATAGCCCCGTTTCCCTCGTTTCTGCTTCATTATATGTGGTTCAGCTTCACTATGTTGTGTTATATTGGTTGGATCGGGTTCAGAGCAATTTTTGGAAAGAAATGAGACACTTAGTCTCTTAAATTGATAGTTGGAAAAGTCAACTAGGAGTTGACTTATTGGTAAACAACCTTGGAATGTAGATTTTATGGCTAGAATAGCTTTGCTAGGTGATTTGGGACTTAGGAGTGTGTTCAGAATGTGGTTTTGATGTTCGGTGTAGAATTAGGCTTGAATTGGCGGAAGTTAGTTTTTGGCGATTTTCGGTCGGCAGTGGAAAATAGGCTATCGGGTTCGGAATGGAATTCCGCAAGTTGGAGCAGGTTCATAAGGTCATTTTGGATGTGTGTGCAAAATTTCAGGTCAATCGGACGTGTTTTTGATGGTTTCGGCATCTTTGGCAAAATTTAGAAATTTCAAAGTGCATAGGCTTGAATCTGATGTGATTTTTGTGTTTTTGCGATATTTTTGGTGTTTCGAGGGCTCGACTAAGTTTGAACAAGGTTATGGGATATGTTGGCATGTTTGGTTGAGGTCTCGAGGGCCTCGGGTGAGTTTCGGGTGGTTATCGGAGTGTGTTTGGCCTTAAAGGGACTGCAGTAGCTGCTGCAATTTTTGCCCACTGGTTTCCTTATACGCAATTGCAATAGTGGGTCTGCGATCGCATAGGTTTATTCTGAGGCAGTGTTCTTTTTCTTCTACGCGATCGCGTTTGGTCTGGTGTGGTCTCGTATGTATTCAGGCGCGTGGGGGGGGGGTCTGTTGTGTACTATGTGCGAACACCTTTGTAACGAAGAGAATGCGTAGAGTAGGAATTCCCAGTGCTTCGCGAACGCGGACCTTGAGGCGCGAACGCACTGAAGACCATATAAGTGCTGGGCAGTGTTTTAATAAAAGCCATTTTCACGAAATTTAGTCTACCTTCTCCATTGTTGGGTAATTTTTGAAGCTTTTGAGAGGGATTAAAGAGGGAATCAAAGGAGAACACTTGGAGGTAAGATTTTTGACTTCATAACTCGTTTCTATGTGATTATTGGACTGAATTGGGGTGAAATAAAAGGAAACATCAGTGTAAATTAGGGGTTAGGGCTTGGAAAAAATGAGACTTATAATTGAGGAATTTAGGGGTCAATTGTGATCAGATTTTGATGCATTTTATATGTGTCGGGAAATGATAAGGATTCTTGTGATGCGATATTTATCGAATTCTGAGATGTGGGCCTGGGGCTCGGGTTTGGCCAATTTCGGGAATTGTGCCTAAAGTTGATAGTTTTCAATTGAGCCTTGTTCATTTATATTGATGATATTAATTTGGTTTTGGTTAGATTCGGAGCGATCGGGAGCCTATTCGAGGGGCAAGAGCATCACGGATTAGTATTTGGGCCGGGTTGAGGTAGGTAATTACTGTAAATCTTGCCCTAAGGGTATGAAACCCCGGACTTCATATTTTTTCACTATTTTCGGACTGGCGCACATGCCGGATGACGAGTGTGTGGCGTGCACTGATTGTGGATTTGGACTTGGTCCTTCTCGTGTCAACTGTTGAGTTGTGTATTTACTTTTAAATCATATGTTAAATCGTGTTTAAAGACTATTGTTATATTTGGGTTGTAAGCCATGTTTGGGGTCTTGTGCTAACTTGTTTGGACCCCTTAGGGACTTTTTACTGCTATTTCCTCACTGTGTTGACTTATGATTTACACTCAGTCATGTTATGTTTAACTGATTTCGAAATTCAGCCTTATTTACACTATTTTGAGATATAAAATGATATTTTTGGGTCGAGTACCTCGTTTTACTGATACGCCCGAGGGGCTTTTGAGATTTTCTGACTGAGTGAGGCCGAGGGCCTGATTGTGAGGATATGATATGCCATGAAGTGGCTTGATATTAGCTCTTGGGCTGAAGGAGCCCCTCCGGAGTCTGTACACACCTCCAGTGAGCGTAGGTACCTACTGAGTGCGAGAACCGAGTGACGAGTGATTAGGAGGTATGAGTGACTGTGAGGTTGCCCAAGGGGCTGATTATGAGTGACTGTGAGGTATACCCGAGGGGCTGATTCTAAGAGATGTTACGCCCGAGGGGCTGATTCTAAGAGATGTTACGCCCGAGGGGCAGTTTCTGATACATGTTTTTCCCGAGGGGCTACTTATTATTTTACCACATTCACTCTAAACTTATGAAATATGTTTGCCCGAGAGGCTTTTTTTTAATGGTTTTTATCATTTTTACACTAAAATTCTTGAAAGTTATGTTGAAACTGTTGGCAAGTATATTTCCAAATGATTTTTACTGAGATCGGCTTTTAAGCGTGATGATTTAACGTATACACTGTTGGAAAGAAAGACTATACTTATTGTAAAATGGTGATTTGACTTTATGTGTTTCTTACTGATCATACCTTATTTACTTTCATTACTACTGAGTTGGCGTACTCACATGACTCCCTGCACCTTGTGTACAGATCCAGGTGCTAGGGCAGAGTGAGCAGTGTATCTGTTCCAGAGATTTTTAGGAGATTTTGCGATGTAGCTGCACGCGTCCGCAACCCTGCTCTCTCTCCTGCTTACTATTATAGGGTTTATCTTCCAGAGTTGTATATTTTTCTCTAGATGCTCATGACCAGTGACTCCGGGATCTCGGGATTGTATTTAATATTCGGTGTAGCTTTATCTGTTTTAAAATGATTTAACGAAACCTTTATGGATTATTAGTTTAGCAATGATATACATGAAAGATTGATTACGATTTGAGTGTTAACTTGGCTGGCCTAGTTCCACGATAGGCGCCATCACGACTAGTTTAGATTTGGGGTCGTGACAATTTGCTATGCCTTCATGTTCGTCAAACCTTCAAGTTTGGTGTGCCTTCACGACGTTTCAAATTTAGTGAAACTTGAACCCAAGATATCTGGTGAAAATGAATCTCTTGAATTTCAATTTCTAACAATTAAAAAGGTCTTGCGATCTCGAGGCTTCCACACCAAGATACAAAAAGTTTTGTGAAGTCGCGCTTATTTGGAACTGTCGGCATATCAAAAACCAAAGTTGACTTTGAACTATCATATGAAACTATCCTTATTTCATTAAATTTTACATCTTGGATATGTTTTAGATTTTGAATTTTGGCTTCCACGAAATCAAATGGTTCGTGATTTTGACGTCCCTACTTCAAAATACAAAACCTTTGGCGAAGTCGCGCAAATCTGAAACTATCAACGTGTCGGAATCTAATGTTAATTTCAAAATATTATCTGGGGCGATTATGAAAGTGTTTGATTCTGAATTTTGGATATGTCTTAGATCTTGAAGTCTAATTTTCATAAAATTAAGCGGTTCACGATTTCGACATTTCTACACCAAGAATAATTTTTTTGGTGAAACTGCGTAAATCTGAAACTATCAACGTGTCAGAATTCAAAGTTAGATTCAAAATTATATTTGGGATGATTCTCAAAGTTTTTGATTACGAATTTTGGATATGTCTTAGATATTTAATCTAGTTTCCATAAAATTAAGCGGTTCATGATTTCGATGTTTCTACACCAAGATACAAGTTTTTTGGTGAAACTGCACAAATCTGAAACTATCAATGTGTCGCAATTTAAAGTTAGATTCAAAATAACATCTGGGATGATTCTTAAAATGTATGATTCCTAATTTTGGATATGTCTTAGATTTTGAAGTCTAGTTTTTATAAAATCAAATGATTCATAATTTCGATATTTCTACACCAAGAGATTAATTTTTCGGTGAGAGTACACAAATCTGAAATTTTTAACATGGTGGAATCTGAAGTTGATTCCAAAATAATATATGGGGGCGATTATGAAGCTGTTCGATTCTAACTTTTGGATATGTTTTAGCTATTAAAGTCTAATTTTCGAGAAATCAAACGGTTCGTTATTTGGACTCCCAGGATAAGATATGAATCTTTTGTTGCAAGCGCGTAAAGCTAAAAATTATGTGACTAAGATAGAAGTCAGACAATGTAAAGCAAAAGAGAAGCTGAAATATTTAAGCCCTTGAAGTCTTCAAGTCTAGAAGTCAGACAATGTAAAGCAAAAGAGAAGCTGAAATATTTAAGCCCTTGAAGTCTTCAAGTCTAGAAGTCAGACAATGTAAAGCAAAAGAGAAGCTGAAATATTTAAGCCCTTGAAGTCTTCAAGTCTAGAAGTCAGACAATGTAAAGCAAAAGAGAAGCTGAAATATTTAAGCCCTTGAAGTCTTCAAGTCCGTCGGTCTTCATGTTGAATTCTCCAATTTGAAATCTTCAAGTTGAAGTCTTCAAGTCTGCTAATTTTTCAAGTTGAATTTTAAAAGTCAACTACTCTTCGAGTTGATGTCTGCAAAGTCCGCCAAATCTTCAAGGTTTTCCAAAGTGTTCAAGTCGATGTCGTCTTCGAGTTGAAGCTTTATAGCTTTCCAATCTTAAGGTGGACATATAAGTCCCTTTGTATCTTAAGTTGTCCTCTTCGTGGGTTTTTCCTTAAAAGGAACTATAATTTTTATTGAGAGTAATCTCTTCGATAGTCGGGGCATATTGAGAGTAATCTCTCCGAAAGTCGGGTCATTTTGAGAGTAATCTCTTCGATAGTCGGGGCACATTGAGCGTAATCTCTCTGATAGTCGAGGCACATTGAGAGTAATCTCTCCGATAGTCAGGTCATTTTGAGAGTAATCTCTCCGATAGTCGGGGCACATTGAGAGTAATCTCTTCGATAGTCGGGTCATTTTGAGAGTAATTTCTCTGATAAATCGGGACACATTGAGAGTAATCTCTCCAATAGTCGGGTCATTTTGAGAGTAATATCTCCGATAGTCGAGCCACATTGAGAGTAATCTCACCGATAGTCGGGTCATTTTGAGAGTAATCTCTCCATTAATCGAGCCACATGGAGAGTAATCTCTCCGATTGTCGGGCCATATTGAGAGTAATCTCTCCGATAGTCGGGTCACCTTGATAGTAATCTCTCCGATAATTGGACCATGGGAGTGATCTCTCCGATATTCGGGAAAGGGTGAGTACTCATCCCCTCACACCCTATGATTGTCTTCTACGTGCATGGATCATCTCGTTGAACAAGAACATATCCTTCTCATTTGACCTTCAAAAAAGACAAAGGAAGAAAAGCACAAGAAAAGAAGAAGAAATTACCTTCGCGTTGATGCTTCCGAATCCACAAAACTAGACTCAAGTGGTTTGCGAAGACTGACATTTACGAGCACATGGGTTTATAAAAGATGGCATCTGAAAAGCTACCTACGATATGGGATCAATTACATTGAAAGGCGGCATAAATTTTGTCTCCTAATTGGGATCAAATTTGCTATCCTAGTTGTATTCTATTGGTGATGGATTATGGTGTAGTTGCCCCTGAAAGTCCAAACCAGTTAAGGATATATGTTGGACGTTAATCTTGATGTCACGACCCAAATTTCCCTCCGTTGGGTATCGTGATGACAC
Organism: Nicotiana knightiana; assembly: GCA_005239525.1. Taxonomy (NCBI): domain Eukaryota; kingdom Viridiplantae; phylum Streptophyta; class Magnoliopsida; order Solanales; family Solanaceae; genus Nicotiana; species Nicotiana knightiana. The sequence continues at coordinate 9,152 of ML381596.1, forward strand.
ATAGTTTTAGGGACTAGGTAAGCCTAACATTTCCACTGAACAACAACAATAATAAAGGAATTATAACTGTCTCGATATAGAACTCTTGACAGAGTTTGCAATTTTCCAAAACCCGGTAAATACAAGTCATAAGCTCTACGACATCTTTCAACCGAATCTAAATACAACTGTCTAGAAATAATAAGTACAGTTGACATAAACAGGAAGGTGACTCCAAAACCTGCGAACACAGCAGCAGGTTTACCTTGAGTCTCCTCATTAACGATCCAACGCAGCTAATAACAACAATTACCTGGATCTGCACACAAAAATGCACAGAAGTGTAGTATGAGTACACCACAGTGGTGCCCAGTAAGTATCAAGACTAACCTCGGTGAAGTAGTGACGAGGACTAGTCAAGACACAGCTGGTCTAATAAGTAAAAAGACATAAATGTACAAATGACCGAAATATAATATCTATCTAAAGATTTTTTCGATATAATTAACGGTACGACCAAATAATATGGAAGAAAATTCAATAATTACGATCAACGGACAGCATAATAGAAATACGCAAAGAGAATGGAAAGAACGCAAGCCAAATTTCGGGAATCACAACCCAATAAAACACTAGCAACTCAGCACTGCATCAATTTATTCACGTCAGGACTTAGCCAATAAACTCAATAAAGTTGGTCAAACCTTCGAGTGAAAACCTTTAAATCGTGAGTTTATTTCGAAAGCTTTAAAGATATAATCATTTCAGAATAGAGAAATTTCTTCTTTGAAACATACTTTCTCTGAATGTATATTTATGTATTTTTATAAAGAGAAACCCTTAAAATATAGTCCTTCAAAATACGTGGTGTTCAAATATACTTTCAAATACTGTTCTTTCAAATATCATTTTTCTGCAAGACAAATACTTTTCAAATATACTTTCGAAATAGAAGTCCTTCAGACATAACTCTTCCTAGAAGAACCGGGTTCCTCTTGGTGTTCCAACTTCTACTGTTGCGGAATAATAGAAGCAGTAAAGTAAAAACACAGAGATTTTTACGTGAAAAACACCTGGCTCAAAAGGTGAAATAACCACGACCTACTCCTCAGTAGGATTTGCTCAAACTCTTCACTAAAACTCTGAGCCAAACAGACTTACAAAATAAGCTCTTTTGTAATCCTAGGATTAACTCTAATCCCTTCGTAGTAACTAGCCCCTAGCTAATTTCTACAAGCTTCAAGTTAACTCTAACTTGAACAATGCATACCTATTACAATTGCTTCTATGAAAGCTGAAAAGATACAATATTAAATCTCCTACTACAACCAACTAGACTCAATGATAAACAGATGGAACTGGTTCTTCTAGCTAGTTTGTAGCCTTTGTATCGCACAATAATTCTACTTGCAAAATATTTGGGAATTTTACTTTCAGATCTTGATTCATTTCTGCACTTGTGCGTTCTTAATTCAAGCAAGAATACTTCAATTATTTATAAAGTCAGTTGTTGATTTTGTCGATCAGTTCTGGTACAACTCTACCTGGGAGAACGAGTTCGTATTAAACTCAACTTCCTTCCTTCGTTACTATCCTTGCTGAATTCAACTTCTATTCTCTTATCAATTTGCAACTTTTTCACATTAGGAGGCACTCTTCTTGTTCATTGATACTTCACATTCATCTCTTATGCATATAAGGTTTGTGTGTCAACGCGTCAGGTCAAGTGTGTATGCTCTGATAGACTTGGTTCAACTGGTCAGACATTTGTCAATCTTCAAAACTATGCAGTGACTTGGGTCAACAAATTCCCCCTTTTTGATGATGATAAACTCTGTGCTTCTCCCTGTATACAACTCAAACACTTTGTATGTTTTTTAAGAATTTATCATAGACAAACCAGGTTCATTAGGTTATAAATACCACTTGAAATATAAAAGCACTTCTTCCCCCTTTTGGCATCATCGAAAAGTTTGCAAAATGATAAACTCACCAGTGTTGTTTAACAATTACTCATGACCATTGAGGCAACTGCAGGTGCAAACATGATTAATCATCATAAGTAACCAATAAATGTAAGTTATCTAAGAAATTGAGATAAGTAAATAACAAAACAACAAAAATTCATTGATTAGGAACGTACGTCAAACACCATACAAAACAAAACAAAAACAGCCATAACCATGAGCAAAACAGAATAAAAACAAAAGAAACATAACAACTGGTCTAAAGAGGGGTTTTGGAAGCTCTGGACAGCCTAAGGATGGGAAGGTGCAGAGGAGGTTGTGGTCTTGGTTTGTAGAAGAGAAAGCATGTGGTTAAGAACACCTTCGTTCTTTTCCTTCTCTTTTGCTAATTCATCCCTGAGAGCATCCCTCTCAGCTTCAACCTCAATCAAACGAGATTTCAAATGAAGGATTTCCATATCCTTGATCTCGCTTTCCTGCACCAGAGTTCTAACTTTTCTGTTGACATGCTGCTTCCTAGATGAACCAGGTTCATCTGCAGAAACATTGACTTGCAAGTCAGCAAAGTATCCTTCCCAAAATAGTCCTTGGCAGTAGCCATCTCAGCCTTTTTCACAGGAACATCAAAATGAGCAAGCACAGCTGTCAGAGTAAAGCCATATGGAATTGCATGTGCTTTTGTTCCATTCACAAATCTGTCCGAGAGGTAGATGATGAAGGTTGGCCAATTTATCTTTTTTCCCCTATACAAATATTCCATCAAGGTCAGATCTATATAGTTGGCTATGTGCCTTCTTTCTTGTCTTGGCAGCAAGAACTTGATGACAAACTCTAAGAGCAACTTGTGTTATGGCTTCATTTCAATTTTGTAGACTGGCCTGGGTTCAATTTCCCTTTCATTGTCACTGAAGAATCTGGTAATGTTGATCGTTGAGGCCATCCCATCTAAACTAGGCCATCTTTGCCTAGTGTAATCCTCATAGCCCTCAGTAGGAATGTGCATAATTTCTCCCAATTCTTTAGCATCAAAAGAGACTTGACTTCCTTTGACTGTGGTAGTGACCCTCCGGTCCTTGACCACTGCATTACCCATGAACTCCACCAGTTCAGCTCTAGACAATCTTCCTTCAATGTGAAGAACCATGTTCTTCCACCCCTGAACATCCAGTGTGTCCAGCAGGTATCTCATCCCAGGTTCCTCAAGATCCTTCAACAACTTTCCCTTCAGAATTGTTCTTTTGCCAAACAAGGTGATTCTGTCAGTCACCTCACCAACGTCCCCCTCATCTTCTCCACTCCACTCTCTATCATTATCTTTCTCAACAACCTTCACTTTTCTTGCCTTGGACCTTGTCCTTTTAACGGTTCTTGTAGGTGTGGCAGACACTGTAGCTGACTTCTTTGAAGAAGCCTTAGCCCTTTTTGATTTTGGTGCCTCAACCACAACAGGAGCAGTCTGCTCCTCATGATGGACCAGGTCCATCGTATCCTCTTCAACCACAATACTCTCCACAGGCTCTCCTACTTTAGCCTTTCCCTTTGCAGCTCTCTTTTTCTTTCTCTCAAGCAGAGCCTTCTCAAACAGTTCTTCTTACTCTCTCACAGCACTACGTGTAGCACGTACCTTAGGAACAGGAACATCAGCAGCTACAGAAGCTTTTCTTTTCTTAGGAGGAACTGGGTTAGTAGCCTTCTTGGACTTCTGAGTCCTCCTTTTCTTTGGGTTATAGGACTCCTCCAATTTTCTTGGCCTGTCAGCCATTGTCTCGTCCCCAGATGAACTAGTTTCATCTACTCCTTTCTTTAAGCTTGTTAGACCTGTTGCTGCTTCCTCGACTACACTTCCCCCTAACTCTGTGACATATTCTCTAACCTTCTCAGGAATGGGACCATAAATAGTCAATGTAGTACCATCCTCCCCAAATCCCTTTCCCTCAAGATTTTTACCTTTTTCCAATTTTCTTTGCCTACTAGGCACTTCAACATCAACTACCGACCCAACCAGAACAAACTTGTTCTCAACATTAACAGACTCAGAAATTGCCTCGAGATTACCTTGTTCATAATTTGATGAACCAGGTGCTTCATCCTCGTTGACTGATTTAAAAGATTCACTTGATGATTCAGAATTCTTATCCTTTTCAGCCTGCAGAATTGCCTCCAAGAATTTTGCACGTGACCCAGAAGCCATTGATTTTTAGGCAAGAACCTTTACACGACGATCACGAGGGGCTGGGTTAGGGTTAGGTGTGGGTTCTGGAATAGGAGGGTTTTCAGGAATATGAGGGTTTTCAGGTGATTGAGAACTGTATATAGATGGAGATTTTGAATCTGATTCATAGTTCCCTCCATCATAATCACGATTTGGTGAAGAAGAAGAAGAAGCAGATGGTGGTGAAGACATGATTATGAGTGATGTTAGGAAGAAAAGAAAGAGTGATCATTTTTTGGGTTTGAAGACTAATGATCTTGGTTCGACGGTTACGTTATGAAGAGGAGAGTAATGATGACCCTTATATAAGATATGACTATTAATTTTACAACGGGTAGAACATTTATTCAAGTGGAAGTCTAAAATTTGTAGAAGTGTCATTGATTAGACGGTTAAGAGTTCCCTACCTCTAGGCTAATTGAGTACTGATGTGACTTCTTGGAACGGGTTCATTTAGGGATTAGTACAAAGAATTTGAAATGAACCAAATATAGATAGAATCCTGCTCATGTGTGACTGTAATTAGTTCAATAATTGTATGGAGATGAGCACGTACCTTGTCAGTCAGATGAACCAGCAGAGATGAACCAGGTTCATCGTGTTAAAGTCCTTAATTTGCCTCAATTTACAAAGATAGAGAAACATCATTAGCAACCAAAGAATCATATTAATACATGTCAAGAGAGTATGACAGTAAAGTCATGATTCTGAACAATGATTAGACTGGTTGAATATCTATGTTAGTGTTTCTAGCCAAAAAAAAATAAAAAATTTCATTTTTTTTCAAATAATTTTTTTTCTTTTCAATCAGGTGATTTTAATCATCCCTAATTCAAGCATGTTTCTCTAAAAATTCTCCCTACTCAGTGCTTTAGTAAAGATATATGCAATTTGTTGATGAGTAGCACAAAATTCAATTGAGATCATTCTTTTTTCATAGTTATCCCTCAGGAAATGGTGCCTAACATCTATGTGCTTAGTTCTCTTATGATAAACCAGGTTCTTCTTCATACTAATGGCACTAGTATTATCACAAAAAATAGGAATGCATCCCACATCTATACCAAAATCCATGAGTTGTTGCTTGATCCATATCAACTGAGCACAGCAGGAGGCTGCAACCACATATTCAGCCTCAACAGTAGACAAGGCTACTGAATTTTGTTTCTTGGTAGCCCAAGACACAAGGCATGAGCCCGGAATGTGAGCCATACCTGAAGTACTTTTCCTGTCAACCAGGAAACCTGCATAATCAGCATCAGCATATCCTACAAGGTCAAAATTACTACCTTTAGGATACCAAAGGCACAAATCAGTGGTGCCTTTCAAATATCTCAAAATTCTCTTCAGTGTAGTGAGGTGGGACTCCTTTGGATTTTCCTGAAACTTAGCATACAGTCCCATGCTGAACACAATATCAGGTCTGCTGGCAGTGAGATATAATAGAGACTCAATCATCCCTCTGTACAGGTTCTTATCAACGGATGAACCATGTTCATCTACATCCAGTTTTGTAGTTGTGGCTATGTGAGTGTTTATTTCCTTTGAGTCTTCCATTTTAAACTTCTTTAGCAATTCTTTCACATACTTTTGTTGGTGGATCATTGTTCCATTTGAATTTTGCTTGATTTGCAAGCCTAAGAAGAAGTTTAGCTCACCCATCATACTCATCTCAAACTCACTCCCCATAAGCATAGAAAATTCCTTGCTCAATTTTTTCAGAATCGCCCCAAATATAATATCATCCACGTATATTTGTACAACCAGGAGATCCTTACCCCTTTCCCTTAAGAACAAGGTACGGTCAATTTTGCCTCGTTTGTACCCACGTTCTAGCAGGAATTTTGATAATCATTTGTACCATGCTCTTGATGCTTGTTTGAGACCATACAAAGCTTTGTCGAGTTTGTATACGTGACAGGTGACTCCTTGCTTTCAAAACCTGGAGGTTGTTTGACAAATACATCTTCCTTCAGATAGCCATTGAGAAAGGCACTCTTAACATCCATCTGATGAAGAGTGAATTCCATGTGTGCAGAAAATGCTAGAAGAAGTCCGATTGCCTCCAGTCTTGCCACAGGGGAAAAGGTCTCATCATAGTCAATTCCCTCTTCTTGACTATATCCTTGAACAACTAGTATTGCCTTATTCCTTTTAACAGTTCCATCCTCATCGAGCATGTTCCTGAAGACCCATTTGGTGCCAATCACTGATCTGTCTAGTGGCCTGGGTACCAAGTGCCATACTTGACTTCTTTCAAACTGATTCAGCTCTTCTTGCATGGCATTTACCCAATCAGCATCTTGTAGGGCTTCCCCAATGTTCTTTGGTTCGATCATGGATAGAAAGGCNCGGATCAGGGCCAGGTTGAATATGTTGAATTCCCCCATGTCGTGCTGCTCGGGGTAGTTGAACCTGGTCCATCACTTGTTCCACCTTCCATGTTTGCTTTATTGTGATCACTGCTTCTCACCAGTCCAAGCTCCTCATCTTCAGGTTCTTGTCTCTCAGCAAGAATGTTAGTTTCATCAAAGACAACATGTATACTTTCTTGTACACACATAGTTATTTTATTATACACTTTATAAGCTTTGCTTTGTGATGAATATGCCAAGAATACTCCCTCATCACTTCTGGGTTCAAATTTTCCTAGGGAATCTTTGCCATTATTATGCACAAAACACTTGCATCCAAAAGCCCTAAAATGGGATATGTTGGGCTTTCCCCCTTTAAGTAATTCATAAGGAGTTTTCTCTACCAGAGGTCTGGTCATGCATCTATTGATTATGTAACAAGCAGTGTTTATTGCTTCAGCCCAGAAGCTGTGAGGAAATTTGCTAGATAGAAGCATGGTTCTTGCCATGTCTTCAAGAGTTATGTTTTTCTTTTCAACAACCCCTTTTTGCTGTGGGGTTCTAGGAGCAGAAAAGTTATGATTGACACCATGGTCATCACAGAACTCAGCAAACTTAGCATTCTCAAATTCAGTACCATTGTCATATCTTATTGATGCTAGTTGATGTCCTAATTGATTTTGAGTTTTCTTGACAAATGAGGTTAACATATCAAATGCTTCATCCTTAGATGCCAGGAATAAGGTCCAAGTGAACCTTGAATAATCATCAACTAGCACNCACTAAGTCCTTAGAGACTAGTTTGTTAAGTTGAGTCAGACTCGCATGACCAAGTTGTTTGTGCCACAGGAGGGGATCACTGTCCAACACACTTAGGCAAGTGAATTCATTTTCAGACAGTGTGGACAAGTCTATGCCGTAGATGTTATTCATTCTTTTTCCCTGCAAAATAATCTTGTCAGTAAGCAAGTTAATCACAAAAAATTTTGTGGAAGTAAAAGAAACCAGGTTACCTCTGTCACACAGTTGTGATACACTGATCAGGCTATAATTCAAGCCATCTATTAGATACACATGTTCAATGAATCGTGTGTCATCCTTACCTACCTTACCAACCCCAATAATTTCACTTTTCTTTCCGTTTCCAAAAGAGACATTTCCTCCTTTGAGACTTTCAAGTTAAAGGAACTGTTCCATGTTCCCAGTCATAAGCTTTGAGCAGCCACTATCCAAATACCAAATTTGGCTGCTTCCTCTCACTTGAACCTACAAAAGAATCAGGGGTTAGTTTTAAGAACCCAAACTAGTTTGGGTCCTTTTCTATGAGAGAATGGATGAATCAAATTTTTTCTGGCCCAATTTGGTAGCCAGTTTTTCCTTTTTACAAACCTCTCATTTTTTCGACTGGCCTGCTCTTTTGCAGTACACTCATATTTGTAGTGGCCAGTCTTACCACAATGGGTGCAGATTTTATTCTCAGGGAGAGTGAGATACTTGCTTTTGGGATCCCACTTGGGCAATTGACTTCCAAAGCCAATCCCTCTCCTGTTGCTACTATGATTCTCTTGAAGCCATATCAGGGCATCAGAGGATTTATTCCATTTACAAGTTCGATCTAATTCATGTTTGACTTTGCCAAGTTCTTCATTAAGAGTTCTTATCTGTTCATCCTTGGCATACATCTTATCTTTTAGTTTTCCCACGTTTTCTTCTAACATGATATGAGAATAATCAACAACCTTTTTACTGGATCCTAGCTTTAGCTTTAAGTTTTCAGATTTTAGTTCTAGAATCTCAGTTTCAAGTGGATGAACCAGGTTCAACAAGACAGTGTTTTTCTTTTCAGATTCACTGACTCTTATTTCCAGGTTCATGCACTTTGCTTTTAGCATTGCACATTCTTTAGATAGTTGATCCTTAACTTTGGTTGTTTACTCAGAATCATCTATGAAATCAAGTAGCAACTCAGAGAGTTTTTCCTTAGATATGAACTTTACTTTGTTTTTAAGAAGGGGGATACTTACCTCTAGTTCTTCATGTGATTCCTGATCAGATTCTCCAACTGCCATGAGTGCCTGATCTTCAGTCTCCCCATCTTCTGATTCCTCATCTTAACTTTTCCCTCAAGCAGCAACCATAGCCTTTGTTGTGGTTTTCTTGGGTTGGACCTGTTCCTTCTTCCTGTTCCTTCTTTCATATCTCTACTGTTTCCATTCTACTTCCCACTGAGGAAAGTTTTTGATGAGATGGTCAGTCTTACCACATTTGTAGCATCCCTCGTTGGTTGGCCTTTCTGGAGCTTTTGCTTTGTTGTAGTTTCCTCCTCTAGAGATGCCCTTCTTCCTCATGAGAAAATATCTGAATTCTTTGGTAATCATGGCCATCTCATCATCCTCCAGATCTGCTCCCTCGGTGATTCTTAGTGCTAGACTCCTCTCCTTATTTTGACCATCCATCTTCATTGTCTTCCTTCTGAGTTCATATGCAGTGAGGTTTCCAATCAGCTCATCCAATCTCAGGGTTGCCATATTTTTGGATTCCTGGATAGCAGTGATTTTGCTTTCCCAGGAAATGGGCAAGACCCTTGTCAGGATCTTCTCAACCCTGTCCTCTTCAAGAATGACTCTTCCAAGATACTTTAGTTCATTGGTCAAGGTTGTGAACCTTGTGTACATCTCTTGGATAGTCTCTCCTTCTTTCATAGTGAAGTTTTCATACTGAGAGTATAGTAGAGTACCTCTTGACCTTTTTACCTGGGGTGTGCCTTCATGGGCTACTTGCAAGGTATCCCAGATCTCTTTGGCAGTGGTGCAGCTTTGGATTCTGCGGTACTCTTCTGGACCTAATCCACACACTAGCCACTTTTTGGACTTTGCATTCTTCTCCCATTTCTTCAGATCCTCAGTAGTGCAATCAGCTCTAGTCTTTGGTACATCCATACCTTCAGCAGTCTTCATCATAGTAGCTAGAGGACCATCAGTGACTATGTCCCGGAATTCATAGTCTTCTCCAATCAGGTGGTCCTTCATCATGTTTTTCCACCAAGAGTAATACTGGCCATTGAAGAGTTATGGCCTTACAGTTGATTGACCTTCCCAGTTTCCAGGTGGTGCACTCATCTTGATCTTCTCCAAGGTGTTAGCCATTCAAGGATAACCTGCTCTGACACCAATTGATGTTTCAGACGTCAATACCACACAAGAAGATAGGTAAATTTGTGTGGTACCCAATTTTCGAGTGCTGTCTCTCTAGAAGAACCTGGTTCTTCTTGGTGTTCCAACTTCTACTGTTGTGGAATAATAAAAGCAGTAAAGTAAAAACACAGAGATTTTTACATGGAAAACACCTGGCTCAAAAGGTGAAAAAACCATGACCTACTCCTCAGTAGGATTTGCTCAAACTCTTCACTAAAACTCTGAGCCAAACGGACTTACAAAATAAACTCTTTTGTAATCCTAGGACTAACTCTAATCCCTTCGTAGTAACTAGCCCCTAGCTAATTTCTACAAGCTTCAAGTTAACTCTAACTTGAACAATGCGTACCTATTACAATTTCTTCTATGAAATCTGAAAAGATACAATATTAAATCTCCTACTACAACCAACTAGAATCAATGATAAACAGATGGAACTAGTTCTTCTACTGGTCTGTAGCCTTTGTGTCGCACAATAATTCAGCTTGCAAAATATCTGGGAATTTTGCTTTCAGATCTTGATTCACTTCTGCACTTGTGCGTTCTTCATTCAAGCAAGAATACTTCAATTATTTATAAAGTCAGTTGTTGAGTTTGTCGTTCAGTTCTGGTACAACTCTACCTGGGAGAACGAGTTCGTATTAAACTCAACTTCCTTCCTTCGTTACTGTCCTTGCTGAATTCAAGTTCTATTCTCTTATCAATTTGCAACTTTTTCGCATTAGGAGGCACTCTCCTTGTTCATTGATACTTCACACTCGCATTCATCTCCTATGCATATAAGGTTTGTGTGCCAACGCGTCAGGTCAAGTGTGTATGCTCTGATGGACCTGGTTCAACTGGTCAGACATTTGTCAATCTTCAAAACTATGCAGTGACTTGGGTCAAATATATATATATATATATCTTTCGGTCCAAATCTCCTCAATGATAAAACCATCGGAACTCAGTCTGTAACTCAGAATTTGTCATGCAATGCAGTACAGGGGGAAAGCTCCCGGAATACGTCCATAGTCCCAATTTAAATATGTGATGCAGTACAGGGGGAAAGCTCCCGGGATACGTCCGTAGTCCCAATTTAAATATGTGATGCAGTACAGGGGGAAAGCTCCCGGAAACTCGTCCGTAGTCCCAATTTAAATATGCAATGCAGTATAGGGGGAAAGCTCCTGGAAACCCGTCCGTAGTCCCAATTTAAATATGCAATACAGTACAGGGGAAAAGCTCCCGGAAACTCGTCCGTAGTCCCAATTTAAATATGCAATGCAGCCACTGAGGAAAACAACCAGAATGCGACAGAAACAACATACATTGCCACAACAGGCGCAAAAGAAAACAAGACCGAATGCAAAGTGCGATGAGCAAATCAATACAAAGACTTAAATCACAAAAATGGTAAAAACTCACTCATAAGAAGTAGCCACTGAAAGGAATGCCAAGCATAAAGAGAAGAAGCATAACGAGGGGAAAACAAGGCAAATATAACAACGATTCTATATATTCAAGTTCACAACCATGAAACCAAATCATCCCGGCAAGGGAATCAGCTATAACCAATCTCACTTAGACAATTAGCTTTACCGAATAAACTCAACTTGAAAAAATGCTCAGTAAATAGGCATCATCAAAGAAATATCATCAACGTGGGCAGTCATCAATTAAACCTAAGTAGTACTTAAGGGAAAATCATTTAAATCACAATGTACGACTCACGGGCATGCTTGACAACGTATAGATATTCCAATTACCGTTAGACAATTATAGGGCGAGATTATACTAGTTTTAGTCACATAGACAGTGTATGAAGAAAGA
>MDKJ01183818.1:0-39824 GCA_005239525.1 Nicotiana knightiana
TCTAGAATATCAATTTACCTTGAATTCATCTTTTAGTTAGTTGTCTATTTTATCTTTTGATTTGCTACTTTAGATTAATTCTAGTTAAATATTTATTTGAGTTTAGTTTAGTGGATAGTTAAATCACAAGTCCCTGTGGGTACGATATCTGGACTTCAATTCCTATATTACTTGTCGACCACGTACACTTGCGTGTGCACTGGGAAATCAACCAACAGAAAGAAATATACGGATCTTGAGCAATGCCCTAAGTGTGGTGAGAAAAGATGGATGGTAAGAAAAGGAGAACATACTGATGAAGAGGTTGCTTTAGAAAATTCGAATAAGAGAAAAAAAGGAATTTCTAGAAAGATTCTTAGATACTTTCCTATAATACCAAGATTACAACGATTGTTTATGACAAAACGTACCACTGAAATATGAGATGGCATAAAAATAAGAAAGCCGATGATGGAGTGTTATGACTTATGACATCCAGCACTCCTTGGTGTGGAAATTTTTTGATGAAAAGTATCCAAGTTTTGCTATAGATCCACGTAATGTAACGCTTGAGCTTGCTTCAGATGGCTTTAATCCTTTTGGTTAAATGAGTAATGCCTATAGCATATGGCCAGTAATCTTGATCCCATATAATCTCCCCCATGGTTATGTATGAAACAATCAAATCTTTTGTTGTCTTTGCTTATTCCTGGACCAAAAGGACCTGGTATGGATATTGATGTGTATCTCCAACCCTTGGTAGATGATTTGAAAATCTTATGGGAGAGTGGAATTGAGGCTTATGATGCTTTTATGAAATAAAATTTTTTCTTACGTGCTTCTTTGTTGTGGACAATTAATGACTTTTCAGCTTATGGTATTTTGTCTGGTTGGAGCACTAAAGGTAAATTAGCTTGTCCGATTTGTCATATACATACCTGTTCCATTTACTTGAAACATGGTCGAAAGCAATGCTATATGGGTCATCGTAGGTTCTTGGAACTAAATCATCCCTATCGTTGGAATAAAAGTTCTTTTGATAACACAAAGGAAGAAAGACTTGCACCACAAGCTTTGAGTGGAGATGATGTGCTTGCATAACTTAATACATCCTCACAAGTGTTAGTTGACGACATCACAAGAAAAAGAAAACGAGATGCTATAAGATATGACAATTGGAAGAAGAAAAGTGTATTCTTTGAACTCCCATATTGGAGAACTTTATTGTTGAGACATAATTTGGATGTGATGCATATAGAGAAAAACATCAGTGAAAGTGTGATAGAGACGTTATTAGATATTGAAGAAAAAACAAAGGACACATTAAAATCTCGATTGGACTTACAAGAGATGAAAATTAAAAAAATCCTCCATCCAATAAAAAGTGAGAATAACTACATACTTCCTCCAGCAAGCTATACAATGTCTAAAACCGAGAAGATTCAATTTTGTCAGCTCATCAAAGAAGTCAAGTTTCCTTGATGCTTATGCTTCTAACATTAGTCGTTGTGTCAATGTTAAGGAAGTAAGAATTTTTGGACTTAAAAGTCATGACCACCATGTTCTTTTTCAACGTATTTTTCCACTTATAATCAAAGGGATTTTGCCAAAGGATGCATATGATCCATTAGTTGAACTGTCATTTTTTTAGCGATTTGTGTGCTAAAGAGTTGCATGTGGAAAAGTTAGATCAACTAGATAAAAGTATACAAATGACAATTTTGTAAATTAGAGCGTGTGTTTTTGCCAACGTTCTTTGATGTTATGGTTCATTTGGCAATTCATTTGGCAATGGAGGCAAAGTTGGGTGGTTCCGTTCAATTTCGATGGATGTATTACATTGAAAGGTTGGATTCTTATTCCTCTAAACTATTCCTTTAGCTGCCTTTTTAGTTAAAATTTATTGCAAAACTGATATATTTTTACGTCATAGATTTTTGTGCACCTTGAAAGGTTATGTACGAAATTAAGCTCGCCCAGAAGAATCAATTGCTGAGGGATATCTTGTTGAGGAATGCATGACATTTTGTTTAAAATATTTGGCTGATATGGAGACAAAGCAAAATCATTCGAATAGAAATTTTGATTCTTCTAATATAGAACCCAGTGGCTTATCTATATTTAATTGTCGTGGTAAGCCATTAGCAGGGGGTGCTTGGATAAACCTGAGCACTCATGAAATCAATCAAGCTCACTTTTACATCCTCCAAAATTGTGAGGAAGTCAGACCTTGGATGGACTAAGATACCGTTCACTTAGTTTACAACCTTTTATTCTTATGAAACTCTCAACAACTCTGTTATAATGTTATTTATTTTGATTTTTTATTAAATGCTCACAATCCATAGGCAACACTTAGAAATATTAAGAAAGGAGAATAATAGAAATATTTTCAAGAGGCACAAGGAGGAATTCCCTTTTTGGTTTGAGAAAAAGGTAAATTATAACATTTGTTGCTAGTTTATTTTTGTTTAGGATAATTTGTAAATTATATTTTTTAAGTAGTGTTAATGTTTGTGAGTTTGTAATTGAAATATTGTAGGTGGTAGAGTTAAAAAAAATGGTGATGGCCGAATTATCAATGGATTACTAGCTTTGGCAAGACGTCCAAACCCTCGTGTTTATTGCCATAGTGGATATATCATGAATGAGTTTAGGTTTCGAACAATGGAATCTGAGCTAGGTTTGAAAACTCAAAATAGTAGTGTAGTTGTGAAGAGTGATGAACATATAGAAAATGTTGATTATTATGGAAAGATAAAAAAGATTTTAGAGATCTAATATTTGGACAATAATTCAGTCATATTATTCCAATGTGACTGGTTTGAAGTTCCTACTCAAGGTCATAGTCAAAGTACAGGTTATAAAAGGGATGAATATGGATTCATGTGTGTAGATGTGACACGACTCCATTATATTAATGATCCATTCATTTTAGACTCACAAGCTCAATCTGTGTATTATGTTAAACATGATCAAAATGAGAATTGGCATGCTGTGGTAAGAGTAAGACCGCGGAATTTGTATGATTTACCCGAACAAGAAGATAAAACGGAGCCGTATCAACTGATTGACTTGGTTGAAAGAGGAGAAACAAATCTTCAAGTTGAGTCCGACAATGATGTCATTAGAATACAAAGAGAAGACATTGATGGAGTGAGTGTTGATGCACCTTCTCTAAATAACGAGCAAGAAGTAGACTTAGAAGCTTTTGATGAATTTGATCATGAAAATAGAGATGACTTTAGTGCAGATGAAGAATATCTTTCTGATGAATTTGATGAAATTTAGGATGATGATTGGCTGTAATTTTCAACTAGTCTTTAAGATAATTTTGCTTATTTCAAATGCTTTCTTCACAGAAGTTCTATTTCAATCATCTTGCCGAAATGATTAATTTCTATTTTCTGTTTCTGCAATTTCTTTATCATTTTTGCTTTTAATTGATTTGTTTTTCTTAGTTTCTGAAAATATATTGTCTCTTTCTTAGCATTTTGCTTTCGTCAGTTAGTCTCCAATAATATAATTCCTTTTAATATGTGTTGCGGCCTATCATGATGACAGATGTGCATGTTTCTAATAATGATGGAACTGCTGATGTAATCTCAAATCCACCGCCTGGTAAGTTAATTCATTTGTTAAAACCGAGCCCTATAAAATCTCTAGCTTATATATATATATATATATTATGTTTACTATACATCTAAGTATTTTCATATATAGCTGAAGGTAAAATGAGAAAAGGAAGAGGGAAGACTACAGGGCTTTCGATCCAAAAGAAACGCAAAAATAGTGACAATGGAAAATTGAAGGTGATTATGCCACCAGATCGAACTGTAACAGTAGGTCCTGGAGCTAATGATTCGTTACCGAGCTCTCTGTTAAAGTTATGCATAATGCTAGGCATGATGTCAAGAACTGGAAGGAAGTTCCTGATATTGCAAAAGATCGGATTTGTGCTCATATGCTGGTAATTCACTATGTTCCCTTAGAATTTTCTTGTTGGTCCGGTACACATAAGAAAATTTTCAATATAAGTATACAAATAAACCAACTTTAGAAAGCTGACTCCGAACATACCTTGGTTCATTGGCAGAAAATCAAAATTCTATTTTAAGTAAGCTCACTTAAGTTTTTTTTGAATTCAGGACACCTTCCAACTTCCAGACACACAACACAATCGGGATACTATCCTTAAAACAACTAATAATCTATATAGATATCGTTGTAGTAGGCTCCATGATCATTTCAACAAATATGCTACAAAGGAGGAATGCTAGCAAAACATGCCACCCGATGTTAATGAAGCTGAATGGAGGTTCTTAGTTGAATATTTCAATTCTGATACTTTTAAGGTAATTAATTAGGATACGCCAAAATTAGATTGATTTAACCTTGCAAATTATTTATTTTCTTGTTCTAATTATAGTTCATGACCTTGCCGATTTCTGAGTCATCAGTAGAGAGGAGAGCCCTTTAAATACCTCTCGAGCATGCAACAAGAATTTTAATTGCTAAAATTTATCTGTTGGATCTGGTCAGTTTATTCAATTGTATTGGTATAACAGTAGGAAAATGGTCATGTCATATATGGTGTGTTACAGATACTAAACATTCAACTGGTACGCCAGTTTGATTCAGATGGAATTGTATTGCTTTCATCTGCTATCTTTACAGTATATTATATGTTGTCACTATGATTTTGATTCTGATAACAAAGTGGAATAAATGACAACCAAGTTCTTTTGCTAAATTATCATTTCTCTATAGTTAAAGGAGTATAATATGTTGTGTCACTCTGTTCAAATGGTATTTTGATTTGCATCATAACCTTGCGATGCTAGCTCATTGCTTTCTATAATACCATTTGAGATATCTGCTAAATGAAGGTATTCGTATACTAATTAGCAAAGGAGTAATGAGAAGAGACTGAGATTATTCGCTCATTACGTCAAGTATAGTTGGAGAAGTGGTAAAAAATAAATATCTTTGGAGGAAAGTTTTCACAGTTCTTGAGAACATTGGAAGGGTAACTTGTCAATTGATTGAACTTACTTTCCTGGATTAATTCAAAGAATCATCTTACAATAGTAGCAATCTCAAATATTAGGCAGGATTATGTAATAACAAATTAAAAGTTGGAACCTGAAACTTGTCTCGAATTAATGCATAATTACTGGTAGATATGCAGTAGCGGAAAACATGTCTTCTGATAAAATGTCATAGATCATGTACCTAGGCAATGTAGTTGGCATTTGTAGTGTAATTTATTCTTAACTACCATTTATGCTTCACTTCTGTAGATCTCCCTTAGTCATGCATATTGTATCATACTCCTTCAAACTGAATGACATATTGTTCTACTTCTTATAGTTCATCGAGAAATATATTTATGGATTCAAATTTAATACAGAGAATAAGTGAGCGAAACAAAACCAATAAGGGAAAACAAGAAATGAATCATATTTGCGGCAAAAAATCCTTTCAAGGCAGTATCTTTTGAACAGGTAACACATATCTTTGTTTTGATGAATCTTAGTTATTTTTTATTTAATAACATAAAATAATTAGTTTTGGTAGAGAAATACAAGCACGGGAAAAGAGCCAAACTTGCAGAAACTTTGGGAATTGACTCACATGAAGAACGGACATTGGGTTAATGATGCCTCTACGGAATTAAATGTACGTGCGAAACTCTTATCCTTATTCCTAGAATGTGAGTCCGTAGAAATAAATATTGAAAGTTAGAGCCTGTATAAAATAATTTGTAGGATAAGGTGAACAACTATGTTGCTGAGCAAATTCAAAAAATTGAAGAGGATACTAATTTAGACCCGGTTGTTAATGCTCCATTTGTGAAATTTGTTGGCGAAACATCAAGTTATTGCCGTGGTCAAGGATTAGGAGTTCAGTCTACAAGTAGGAAATCCATGAATGGAATTCAAGAGAAACTGCAAGCACAACAAAAAGAGGTGGAAGAAGAACGTCGTAAAAGAGAGTGTAGAATGCCAGCTAAAGGAAGTAAAGATTCAACTTGAGGAGGAGCGGAAAAGTCGAGAAGCCATGGTGCGTGACCAAAAACTATTGAAACAGAGCATGATGGCACTAGCATCCCATTTTCTAAGTAATGAGGTATTTCAATTACTTGCTTTTGATCCTAAGAATATTTCGCTCAAACTAAACAACAGTTAAAGTGATATCATCACTTTATGTGTTAAAGTCGTCACACAAATATAAAATTCATTAGAGACAAAAACTCAGTATTAGGCCTTGAAATCAACAAAAGTGTGACGAAGATGATTGCAAGGAGATCACAAACTTCTTAGCGTGTAGTTATTGAAAAAGGCACAAGTTCAAAAAGAAAGATTAAAAAGGTGGGAAAGGATGTTGTGAAGGATAAGGGTAAAAGGTTCTTAAAAGGAAGGCTAAAAGGGATGGGGATGATGTTCCATCAAAAAAGAGAAAAGTTCACGTTGATCAAAAATGTTCTAGCTCATCTGATTTGAAGGTATTTTCAAATGATATAACTC
Organism: Nicotiana knightiana; assembly: GCA_005239525.1. NCBI lineage: Eukaryota > Viridiplantae > Streptophyta > Magnoliopsida > Solanales > Solanaceae > Nicotiana > Nicotiana knightiana. The sequence goes on from MDKJ01183818.1 coordinate 6,510, forward strand.
TCACTTATGTGCGCTTAGTTTATTTTAATATGTAGAAAATTTATACAATATCACAGTTATGTTCCAGATTTGTATATAAAATGTATCATTCTTTTTTCATATTGTATATAATTTGTATCAAGTCAATAAGTAATATGCAATTTCTATATAAAGTGTATCATCTATCCATAAAGTATATAAATAATGTTTAAAGTGCATATTTGTGGTTGTTATGAAGCTTATATATATTTATATTTTTGTATTGTCTGCAGCTTTGGGGTTACTATGTTCCTTTGGGTGATCATTTGTAATGATCCGGCCGACCGTTTCGGCAGTTATAGCCCGTTTTCTCCATTTCTGCTTCTTTTGTGCTTTATAGTTGTATTTTATCGTATCGGGTTGGTTGATTCGGGTCCAGAGTGGTTTCGGAGAGGAATTGAGACACTTAATCTCTTTATTAGAAGCTTAAGTTGGAAAAGTCAACCGGATGTTGACTTGGGTGTAATCTCGGATTTGAATTTTTATAGTTTCGTTAGCTTCGTTAGGTGATTTCGGACTTAAGAGCACATCCGAAAGGTGATTTGGAGGTCCGTAGTAGAATTAGGCTTGAATTGATGAAAGTTGGGAATTTGACGATTTTGGTATCTGGGTCGGAATGGAACTACGGAAGTTGGGGTAGGTTCGTGGAGTCATTTTTGACGTGTGTGTAAAATTTGAGGTCAATCAGACATGGTTTGATAGGTTTTGGCGTCGTTTGCGGAATTCGGAAGTTTAGAAGTTCTTAGGCTTGAATTCGGGTGTAATTTGGTGTTTTGATGTTGTTTTTAGTGATTCAAAGGTTCGACTAAGTTCGTATGGGGTTATATGACTTGTTGGTAGGTTTGGTTGAGGTCCCGGGGGCCTCGGGGGTGTTTCAGATTCCCATCGGAAGGAAGTTTTTGGACTTAGACTTGGCAGATTTTTCTGGTGTTCTGGTGTTTCCACACCTGCGGTGGGAAGCCCGGAGGTGCAGCCTTGCAGAGGTGAAAAGGAGGTCGCAGGTGCGGGCAAGCTTGGTCTTGACTGGAAGCGCATATGCCTAGGGATGAGCGCATCTGCGAGCACGCATGTGCAGGAGTATAGTCGCAGATGCGGATAGGGCCTGAGAGGGGAGGAACCGCAGAAGCGGGCAGGGTCCGCAAGTGTGAGTTGTTGGCCGCAAATGCGGGACCTGGGGGTTTAAGTGAGTTCCGCACCTGCGATGGAAATTCCGCAGGTGCGGCGTCGCAGAAGCGACAAAGGGACCGCAGGATTTTGCTAGGCAGAAAGTATAACTTCGAGATTTTTTCTCATTTTCACAATTTTGAACACGAACTTTGGAGGTTTTGATGAGATTTTTGAATGGAATTTGAGGTTCATCACTGAGATAAGTTCCTTGAACTTAATTATCCTTAGTTATGGTATTTTCCCGTTGATTTCTCACTTAATTAGTGGGGTTTTGAAATGAAAATTTGGAGAGCGAATTTTGGGGTTTTGGAGGGGCAATTTAGGTCGGATTTTGGTAAAATTGGTATGACTAGACTCATGAGAGAATGAGTTTTTGGGTTTTGTGACTTTGGTCGGATTTCAAGATGTGAGCCCGAGGGCCGAGTTGCCAATTTCGGGTTTTTGGCTATAAATTGGTATTTTTCTTGTGGGATTGAGCCCTTAAACCTATTGTAATGGTGTTGTACTGTTTGTGACTTGATTCAGAGCATTTGGAGGCCGATTCGAGAGGAAAGGGCATTCCAAAGTAGGATTTTACGCTGTTGAAGTAAGTAACGGTCTTAAATATGGTCTTTAGGGTATGAAACCCCGAGAAATTCATATGATGTGGATATTTAGAGGTGACGCGCATGCTAGATGACGGGCGTGTGAGCGTGCACCGTGTAGGATTGGGACTTAGTCCGTCCTAGGATACTGTAAAGTCGAATAGTCCATTGTTATTACTTGTTCATCTTGTTTTTGAGTTATTGACTACCTTACATGTTAGAAATCATGCTTAGGCTATATGATATCACTGTTAGGACCCACAGTGGTCGTGTACTTGTTGAATTGACTGCCAAACTATTGTCTTGTACTCAGTCACCGTTTTACTTATGCATTATATTTTAGCTCCCTCTCATTTCTTGTTAATACTTGTTGTATTCTCTGTTTGGGCTGTTTATTGTGATATTCAGTGATGGTGGAGAGGCTAGTGACTGAGATAGGGCATGAGTGCTAGGTTGAGAGCTATGTGAGATATGTTGGATCGGGCTGCACGCCGCAGTAATATTGGATCGGGTTGCACGACGCAACAAGCCTTCGGTCCATATGTCGGATCGGGCTGCACGCCGTAGCAATACTTGGATCGGGCTGCACACCGCAATAATACTTGGATCGGGCTGCACGCCGTAGCAGTATTGGGTCGGGTTTCATGCCGCAACAATATAGCGCTTGGGCTGTAGGAGCCCTTCCGAAGTCTCTACACCCCAGTGAGCGCAGGTACCTTTGATTGTGAGTATTGAAGCTGAGAGCCGAGTGATTGAGCTGTTGAGATAGACGAGTGACAGTAGCCCTGTGAGGTTGTACTTGCTCTTATTTGTGGTTGCACATCATTTCTAATTTGTTGTTGTTGTGAAACTTCTGGAGGGCTTATATTGTTTTACCTGAGCTCAAAATGTTTTGATTTAAAATACCGGATTGAAAGCATGCCTATTTTCACTGAAATTACTGAAATGAACTGTATTTGTATAGCTCGTCACTGCTTCTTAATTCCTTATTTAGTTTTGTTACTTACTGAGTTGGAAGTATTCACGTTACTCCTTGCACCTTGTGTGCAAAGCCAGGTGTGACCGGATGCGGAGGTCATTGAGCTAGTGCGCAGTTGATTTTTTGGAGATTTATGAGGTAGCTGCCGGCGTTTGCAGACCTTGTGCTCCTTCTTTATTATCTTTTCTTTCTCTGTATTGACATTTAGACGCAGAATATTGTAAACACTGTCTTTTAGATTGAGAGTCTAGTTGCTCATGACTTGGTGACACCTTGATGTTTGGGGCTAGTATTCCGCACTTTGTTTCTATTTTGAGTTTATCTTTGATTTTTATGAACGATTCCTGATATGGAAAGTTTTACAATACTTTTATATTGATTTCTGAAGTATCTTTGGGAGAGTCGGCTTGCCTAGTACCATCGATAGACGCTATCACGACATGTTGGGTTTTGGGTCGTGACAAGTTTAGTAGAGTCTTGCGGATCAGTATGGAGACGTCTGTACTTATCTTTGAGAGACTGCAAAACCTTTAGTAAAAATTCCACATTCTTGAATCCTTGTCGTGCGAACCTGTGGATTCTGGTAACTAAACTTGTGTTGTTTCATTCTCTCTCACAGATGGTGAGGACTTGCACTACCAGAAAGGAGGGCCAGCCACCAGTACCACCAACCAGGGTCACGAGAGGCCGAGGCCGTGGTAAGGGCAGAGGTGCAACCCACCCAGCAGCCGGGGCAGTACCTGCAGACTCCCCAGTTGCTCCAGATCAGGACCAGGTTCCAGTTATGGATGCTCCAGCGGGACCAGCTCAGGCATCACCTGTGCCTATTGTGATTCCTGGCGTTCAGAAGGCCCTAGCTCAGATTCTGACAGTGTGTACTGGCCTTGCTCAGGCAGTCTCTGTTTCGGCGGTCGCATCCACTTCTCAGGCCGGGGGAGGCACTCAGACTCCCGCCGTCCTCACACCTGAGCAGGTTGTTCGGGGACTCCAGACACCGAGGGCACTACCAGCCCAGCCAGATACTCCTGCTTAGGATTATATGGTTCCTGCTATGCCTGAGGATGAGCAGCGTAGATTAGAGAGGTTTGGGATACTCCAGCCTCCATCTTTCAGTGGTGTAGAGGGTGAGGATGTATAGGGTTTCTTTGATAGGTGTCAGAGGATACTCCATACGGCAGGTATTCTGGAGACCAGTGGGGTCTCATTCACTACTTTTTAGTTCTTTGGAGCCGCATTCAGTTGGTGGGAGGTTTACGAGAGGCGTAGGCCGGTCGCCGCAGCACCCCTTACTTCGCAGCAGTTCTCCGTTGTCTTTCTGGAGAAGTTCGTGCCTCAGTCCCGCAGAGAGGAGCTGTGCAGATAGCTTGAGCAGCTTCATCAAGGTAATGTGTCTGTGATGCGGTATGAGATGCGATTCTCGGAGTTGGCCCGTCATGCTATCTGGTTGGTTCCCAAAGATAGGGAGAGGATCAGGAGATTTATAAATGGCCTCACTTATCAACTGCGATTGCTTATGACCAGAGAAAGTCTCTGGTGCTACCTTTGATGAGGTTGTCGACATTGATCAGCAGATTGAGATGGTTCGCGGTCAGGAGAGGGTTGCCAAGAGCTCTTGTGGACAAGTTGGTTTTAGCGGTGATCCTTCTGGGGGTCAGTTTTAGCATGGTAGAGGCCGTCCATTTAGGCATGCTCAGACAGCTTGCCCAGTTCACCGTGGTGCATCATCTGGCCATGGTTCTCACAATTTTCAGCGGGACCGTTACTCTCTTGGTTCCCTTGCAGCGCAGGGTTCTTCTCGTGCTCCATCGGGTCAGGTTTCATCTATGCCGGGTCCTTTTGCTAGTTATTCTGGTGCTCGGGTCTCCCTTCAGTCCGTAACACCAACACCTGGGTGTTACTATGAGTATGGGGAGTTTGGTCACATGAGGAGAGAGTGTCCCCTTATAATGGAAGGTCCCACTCCGCAGAGGAGCCAGTCTATGTCATCATCATCAATTCTTCTACCACTCGCCCAACCAGTTAGGGGTGGAGCTCAGTCAGCTAGGGGTCGCTCGAGAGAGGGAGGTAGATCAGGGGGTGGCCAGGCCCTTTTTTATGCCCTCCGTGCCAAACCAGATGCTATTGCTTCAGATGCTATGATTACATGTATTGTCTTAGTTTGCCACAGAGATGCCTCTATATTATTTGACCCTGGTTCCACTTATTAATATGTTTCCTCGTATTTCGCTCATTTTCTGGATATGCCCGGTGAGTCTTTAGTTTCATCTTTTCATGTATCTAATCCTGTTGACAAACTATTATTGTGGATCGCGTATATCGGTCATGTGTGATGACTATTGGGGTCTGGAGACCCGAGTGGACCTCTTGCTGCTCAGTATGTTTGATTTTGATGTGATATTGGGTATGGATTTGTTGTCTCCATGTCATGCAGTTCCAGATTTTCATGCTAAGACGGTGACATTGGCGATGTCGGGTTTGCCGAGGGTCGAGGGGAGCGGTTCTATAGACTATGTGCCTAGTAGAGTGATTTCATACTTGAAGGCTCAGTTATGGTTGAGAAGGGTTGTCTATCCTATTTGGCTTTTGTGAGGTATGTTAGTGCAGAGACTCCTATCATTGATTATGTTCCAATGGTACGTGATTTTTCGGATGTGTTTCCTGCAGACCTGTCGGGCGTGCCGCCCGACAGGGATATTGACTTCAGTATTGATTTGGTATCGGGCACTCAACCCATTTCTATTCTACCATATCGTATGAAAGAACAACTTCAGGAACTCCTTGATAAGGGGTTTATTCGTCCTAGTGCGTCACCTTAGGGTGCACCGAATTTATTTGTGAAGAAGAAAGATGGTTCCATGAGCACGTGCATTGATTATAGGCAGTTGAACAAGGCCACAATCAAGAACAAGTATCCTTTGCCTCGTATTGATGATCTATTTGACCAGCTTCAAGGAGCGAGGTTGTTCTCCAAGATTGATTTGAGATTCGGGTATCACCAGCTGAAGATTCGGGATTCAGATATTCTTAAGACAACTTTCAGGTCCCGATATGGCCATTATGAGTTCCTGGTGATGTCTTTTTGGCTGACCAATGCCCCAGCAGCGTTCATGCATTTGATGAACTGTGTATTCCAGCCCTATTTGGAGTCATTCATTATTGTATTCATTGATGACTTCGTAGTGTACTCCCGTAGCCAGGAGGAGCATGCTCACCATATGAGGATTGTATTACAGAGATTGAGGAAGGAGGAGCTTTATGCAAAGTTTTCCAAGTGTGACTTTTGGCTCGGTTCAATGGCGTTCTTGGGGCACGTGGTGTACAGTGAGGGTATTCAGGTGGATCCGAAGAATATAGAGGCGGTGCAGAGTTGGCCTAGACCGTCCTCAACCACAGAGATTAGGAGCTTTCTTGGTTTGGCGGGCTATTATCGTCATTTTGTGAAGGGGTTTTCATCTATTGCATAGCCCTTGACCAAATTGACCCAAAAGGATGCTCCGTTCAGGTGATCAGATGATTGTAAGGAGAGCTTTCAGAAGCTCAAGACTGCTTTGACCACGACTCCTATTTTTGTTCTGCCGTCAACTTCAGGTTCTTACGCCGTGTATTGTGATGCCTCGAGGATAGGTATTGGATGTGTTCTGATGCAGGAGGGTATGGTAATTGCTTATGCCTTGCGCTAGTTGAAGACTCATGATAAGAACTATCCTGTCCATGATCTTGAGTTGGCAGCTATTGTCCACGCCTTAAAGATTTGGCGGCAGTATTTGTATGGGGTTCATTGTGAGATCTATACTGATCACTGGAGTTTGCAGCATCTGTTCAAGCAGATTGATCTTAATTTACGTCAGCGAAGATGGTTGGAGATTCTTAAGGACTATGATATTACTATTTTGTACCATCCAGGGAAGGCCAATGTGGTGGCCGATGCTTTGAGTCGTTGGCGGAGAGTTTGGGGAGTTTGGCATATCTTCCACTAGCAGAGAGACCTTTGGCATTGGACGTTCAGTCCTTAGCGGGTCAACTTGTCAGATTGGATATTTCGGAGCCGAGTCGGGTATTGTCTTGTCTGGTCTCCAGGTCTTCTCTTTATGACCGTATCACGGAGCATCAGTATGATGACCCCCACTTGCTCAATCTTCAGGACAGAGTTCAACAAGGTAATGCTAGAGATGTGACTATTGGTGATGATGGCATGTTGAGGATGCATGGCCGGATATGTGTGCCCAATGTGGATGGGCTTCGGGAGTTGATTCTTGAGGAGGCCCACAACTCACGGTATTCCATCCATCCGGGTGCCGCTGAGATGCAGGATTTGAGACAACACTATTGGTGGAGGTGAATGAAGAAGAATATAGTTGGGTTTGTGGCTCGGTGTCTCAATTGTCAGCAGGTTAAGTATGAGCATCAGAGACCGTGTGGCTTGCTTTAGAGATTAGAGATCCCAGAGTGGAAGTGGGAGAGGATCACCATAGATTTCATAGTTGGGCTCCCACAGACTTCGAGGAAGTTCGATGCTATTTGGGTTATAGTGGATCAACTGACCAAGTCCGCTCACTTCATTCCAGTTGGTACTACTTACTCTTCAGAGCGGTTGGCTGAGATTTACATCCGAGAGATCATTCCCTTGCATGGTGTCCCAGTTTCCATTATCTCAGATAGGGGTACTCAGTTTACATTGCAGTTTTGGAGGGCCGTGCAGCGAGAGTTGGGTACCCAGGTTGAGTTGAGCACATCCTTTCACCCTCATACGGACGGACAATCCAAGCGCACTATCCGGATATTGGAGGACATGTTACGCGCTTGTGTCATTGACTTTGGGGGTACATGGGACCAGTTTCTGCCTTTCGCGGAGTTTGCATACAACAACAGCTATCAGTCGAGTATTCAGATGGCTTCGTATGAGGCTTTATATGGGAGGCGATATAGAACTCCAGTGTGTTGGTTTAAGCCGGGTGAGGCTAGGCTTTTGGGTACAGACTTGGTTCAGGATGCTTTGGACAAGGTGAAAGTGATTTAGGAGCGGCTTCGCACGGCGCTGTCTAGGCAAAAGAGCTATACGGACAGGAAGGTCAGTGATGTGTCTTTCATGGTCGGGGAGAAGGTTTTGCTGAAGGTATCACCCATGAAGGGTGTTATGAAGTTTGAGAAGAGGGGCAAGTTGAGCCCCCGGTTCATTGGGCCTTTTGAGGTGCTTCAGTGGATAGGGGAGGTGGCTTACAAGTTTGCCTTTCTGCCCAGCTTGTCGAGTGTGCATCCAGTATTTCATGTTTCTATGCTCCGAAAATATATTGGAGATCCGTCCCATGTTTTGGACTTCATAACGGGTTCAGTTGGATAGTGATATGACTTATGATATGGAGCCGCTGACCATTTTGGATCGACAGGTTAGGAAGTTGAGGTCAAAGGATATAACTTCAGTGAAGGTGCAATGGAGAGGTCAGTCTGTGGAGGAGGCCACCTGGGAGACCGAGCAGGAGATGCAGGGCAGATATCCACACCTATTTGAGACTTCAGGTATGTTTCTAGACTCGTTCGAGGACGAACGTTTGTTTAAGAAGGGGAGGATGTAACGACCCAACCCGTCATTTCGGCAGTTATAGCCCCGTTTTCCCCATTTATGCTTCTTTTGTGCTTTACAACTGTATTTTATCGTATCCGGTTGGTTGGTTCGGGTCCGAAGTGGTTTCGGAGAGGAATTGAGACACTTAGTATCTTTATTAGAAGCTTAAGTTGAAAAATTCAAATGGATATTGACTTGGGTGTAAACTACCTCGGATTTGAATTTTCATGGCTCCGTATTCGTTAGGTGATTTCGCACTTAGGAGCGCATCCGGTAGGTGATTTGGAGGTCCGTAGTAGAATTAGGCTTGAATTGGCAAAAGTTGGAAATTTGGCAATTTTGGTTGGCAGTGGAAAATTTGATAATCGGGGTCGGAATGGAATTATGAAAGTTGGGGTAGGTTTGTGGAGTCATTTTTGACGTGTGTAAAATTTGAGGTCAATCGGACGTGGTTTGATAGGTTTCGTCGTCGTTTGCGAAATTCGGAAGTTTAGAAGTTCTCAGGCTTGAATCCATGTGTAATTTGGTGTTTCGATGTTGTTTTTAGTGATTCAAAGGTTGGACTAAGTTCGTATGGAGTTATATGACTTATTGGTAGGTTTGGTTGAGGTCCCAGGGGGCCTCAGGGGTGTTTCAGATGCCCATCGGAAAGAAATTGTCACGACCCAAATTTTTCTCCGTTGGGTATCGTGATGACACCTAGTCTTAAGGACTAGGTAAGACTAACATTTCTACTAAACAAAAACAATAATAAAGGAATTATAACAGTCTCGATATAGACATCTTGACAGAGTTTCCAATTTCCCAAAATCCGGTAAATACAAGTCATAAGCTCTACAAAATCCTTCTATCAAATCTAAATACAACTGTCTAGGAATAAGTAAGTACAGTTGAATAGAATAAAAACAGGAAGGTGACTCCGAAGCCTGCGAACGCAGCAGCAGGTTACCTTGAGTCTCCTCAGCAATGATCTACGCAGCTGCTAACAACGATAACCTGGATCGGCACACAAAAATGTGCAGAAGCGTAGTATGAGCACACCACAACGGTGCCCAATAAGTATCAAGACTAACCTCGGTGAAGTAGTGACGAGGACTAGTCAAGACACCATCGGTCTAATAAGTAAAAAGGCATAAATGTATAAATGACCGAATCATAGTATCTATCTTGCCAAGTACTGCTCTTTCAAATATCATCAAAATACGTGATGTTCAAATATATTTTTCCGAGTACTGCTCTTTCAAATATCATCAAAATACGTGATGTTCAAAATATACTTTCCCAAGTACTGCTCTTTCAAATATCATTATTCTGCAAGACAAATGCTTTTCAAGTATACTTTCGAAATAGAAGTCCTTTAGACATAACTTTTCCTGGAGATAATTGCTTTGCAGCTATACTTTTCAATATATATATTTATATCTCTCGATCCAAATCTCCTCAATGATAAAACTACCGGAACTCAGTCTGCAACTCAGAATTTGTCATGCAATGCAGTACAAGGGGAAAGCACCCGGATCTCTGTCCGTAGTCCCAATTTAAATATGCGATGCAGTACATGGGGAAAGATCCCGGATCTCTTTCCGTAGTCCCAATTTAAATATGCGATGCAGTACAGGGGGAAAACTCCCGGATCTCTGTCCGTAGTCCCAATTTAAATATGCAATGCAGCCACTGAGGAAAACCACCAGAATGCGACAGAAAGAACATATATTGCTACAACCGGCGCAAAGGCAAACAAGGCCGAATACAAAGTGCGATGAACAAATCAAGAAGTAGCCACTAAGAGGATTGCCAAGCACAAAGAGAGAACATCATAACGAGGGGAAGACAAGGCAAATATATCAACGATTCTATACATTCAAGTTCGCAACCAAGAAACCAAATCATCCCGGCAAGGGAATCAGCTATAACCAATCTCAGTACGACTCACGGGCGTGCTTGACCAATGTATAGATATTCCAATTACTTGTTAGACATTTATAGGGCGAGATTACACTAGTTTTAGTCACATAGGCAGTGTATGAAGAAAGATATAATATACGGTAGGAAAAACAAAGTCTTCATTTAAGTCAAATAAGATCAATTAAGAAAAAAGGAATGTTAGGCACATACTTCTAATCTGAGCAGGAAGAGATGAAACTAGGAATCAGGAATTCAGATATAATAAGTGAAATTCATATACGGGGAACATAAGGATCTAAAAATCCCTAAAGGCCAATCTATTTGCAAATAAGTCCTAGTACACACTCGTCACCTCGCGTACGCGGATTATAATCAACATAGAAGACTCAATACTAAGGGGTAGTCCCCCCCCACAAGGTTAGACAAGATACTTACCTCAAAGACGACAACCCGGTACTCAAAAATAGACTTCTCGGGCGGCTCAAAATCAACTAAAACAACTTCGAAATACATATAAAACGTATAAGGAACGATTCTGAATAATAAAGTTTCAATATTTGCAAATTTATTAAAATCGACCCAAAAGTCGACCCCAGGGCCCGCACCTCGGAACCCGACAAATTTTATAAATTCCGATTACCCATTCCGATACGAGTTCACCCATACTAAATTTATCCAATCCCGATACCATTTGGGCATTCAAATCATGAATTTTTATTTTTGAAGTTTTCTTTCAAAACCCACAATCCCCTCAACCCAAAACACAATTTAAATGATAAAAACAAGAACTGATTCATGAAATATATTTAATTATAGTGGAAGAACACTTATCCATTCGATTTGTGTGAAAATCCCTCAAGGAATCGCCCAAAACCGAGTTCTATAAGTCAAAATATGTTTAAAATGGTGAAACCCCCGATTTTGGAAACTTATAATCTGCCCAGGTTTTTAAAGCATTGCGATCGCGTGAAATTGTTTGCGATTGCGTAGAGGAAAAATATCACAGGTCAAAAATTCTCTACGCGATCGCGGAATAGCTTATGAGTTCGCGTATAAGGAGCAGGCTGGCTTCCGCGATCGCGGATGGATTCCTGCGAACGCGTAGAAGAAAAACTGGGCATTTCAAATTTACACTATGCGATCGCGTCTAAGGCTATGCGATCGCATATAAGGGAGGGACAACAAACATAAAAATAGCAAAAACCATATTTTCTTCTAAGTTTCAACACCCCGACGCCTATCCTAAACACACCCGAGCCCTCATGGTTCAAAACCATATATGCACACAACCTCTACAACATCCTACAGACTTATTCGAGTAATTATACCACTAAAATAACATAAAAAATAATGAATTAAACCCCAAAATCAATAAAATTCTTAAAACTTCTTTAAACTTCAATTTTTTCCCATTTTTGATCCGAATCACGCCAAACGAAGTCCGTTTATTTCTAAATTTCACAGATAACACATATAAAATACGTTGAACCTGTTCCGGGATCCGGAACCAATATACGGGCCCGATACTACAGGTTTCACCTCAAATTTCATTTTTAAAAACCTTTATATTTTTCAGAAATCAATTTTTCTTTAAAAATTCATTTCTCGGACTTGGACCTCGGAATTCGATTCTGGGCATACGCCCAAGTCCCATATTTTTCTACGGACCCTCCGGGACCGTCCAATCACGGGTCCTGGTCCGTTTACCAAAAACGTTGAAGTCAACTTTATTCAAATTTCCAATACAAAATTATCATTTTAATCAATTTTTCACATAAAGGCTTCCCGGCTACACGTTCAGGCTGCGCACGCAAATCGAAGTGAGATAGAAGGAGGTTTTCACGACCTCAGAACACAGAATTATCTAGAAATATACGGGATGACCTTTTGGGTCATCATAGAAATTATTGGACTTAGACTTGGCAGATTTTTCTTGTGTTCTGGTGTTTCCGCACCTGTGGTGGGAAGCCCGCAGAAGCGAGGAGGAGGTTACATGTACGGGCAAGCTTAGACTGACTAGAATTCGCAGATGCGGAGGTATGAGCGCATCTGCAAGCACGCACGTGAGGGAGTATAGTCGCAAATACGGATATGGCCTCAGAGAGGAGGAATCGCAGAAGCGGGCAGGGCCCGCAGGTGCAAGTTGTTGGCCGCAGATGCGGAACCTGGGGGTTTAAGTGAATTCCACCCCTGCGATTGAAATTCCGCAGGTGCGGCATCATAGAAGTGACAAAGGGACCACATGTGCGGTTTTGTTGGGCAGAAAGTATAAATAGAGGACTTCGAAATTTTTCCTCATTTTCACAATTTTAAACACAGACTTTGGAGGTTTTGAGGAGATTTTTGAAGGGAATTCGAGGGTCACCACTGAGGTAAGTTCCTTGAGCCTAATTATCCTTAGGTATGGTGTTTTCCGCTGATTTCTCACCTAATTAGTGGGGTTTTGAAGTGAAAATTGGGGGTTAGGGCTTGGGAATTTGGAGAAAGAATTTAGGTCGGATTTTTGTAAAATTGGTATGATCAGACTCGTGAGAGAATGGGTTTTTGGGTTTTGTGACTTTGGTCGGATTTCGAGACGTTGGCTCGGGGGCCGGGTTGAGCCAATTTCGGGTTTTTGGCTATAAATTGGTATTTTTCTTGTGTGGTTGATCCCTTAAACCTATTATAATGGTGTTGTACTGTTTGTGACTAAAATCAGAGCATTTGGAGGCCGATTTGAGAGGAAATGGCATTCCAAAGTAGGATCTACGCCGTTGAGGTAAGTAACGGTCTTAAATATGGTCTTTAGGATATGAAACCCCGAGAAATTCATATGATGTGGATATTTAGAGGTGACGCGCATGCTAGATGACGGGCATGTGAGCATGCACCGTGTGGGATTGACACTTGGTCCGTCCCGGGAGACTATAAAGTCGAATAGTCCATTGTTATTATTTGTTCATCTTGTTTTTGAGTTATTGATTGCCTTACATGTTAGAAACAATGCTTAGGCTATATGATATCACTGTTGGGATCCGCAGTGGTCGTGTACTTGTTGAATTGACTGCCAAACTGCTGTCTTGTACTCAGTCACCGTTTTACTTATACATTATATCTCAACTCCCTCTCATATCTTGTTAATACTTGTTGTATTCTCTGTTTGGGCTGTTTATTGTGATATTCGGTGAGGCTAGAGAGGCTAGTGACTGACATAGGTCCTGAGCGCCGGGTTGAGAGCTATATGAGATATATTGGATTGGGCTGCACGCTGCAGAAATATTGGATCGAGTTGTACGCCGCAACAAGCCTTCGGGCCATATATCAGATCGGGCAGCACGCCGCAGTAGTACTTGGATCGGGCTGCACACCGCATCAATAGATGGATCGGGCTGCACATCACAACAGTATTGGGTCGGACTGCACACCGCAACAATATAGCGTTTGGGCTGTAGGAGCCCCTCCGGAGCCTGTACACCCCCAGTAAGCGCAGGTACCTTTGATTGTGAGTATTGAGGCTGAGAGCCGAGTGATTGAGCTGTTGAGATAGATGAGTGACAGTAGCCCTGTGAGGCTGTACTTGCTCTTATTTGTGGTTGCACTTCGTTGCTAATTTTTTGTTGTTGTGAAACTTTTGGAGGGCTTATATTGTTTTACCTGAGCTCGAAATATTTTGATTTAAAATACCGGATTGAAAGCATATCTATTTTCACTAAAATTACTAAAATGAACTGTATTTGTATAGCTCGTCACTGCTTCTCAGTTCCTTATTTAGTTCTGTTACATACTGAGTTGGAAGTACTCACATTACTCCCTGCACCTTGTGTGCAGATCCATGTGTGACCGTACGCGGAGGTCATTAAGCTAGCGCGCAGTTGATTTTCCAGAGATTTACGAGGTAGCTGCCGGCGTTCGCAGACCTTGTGCTCCTTCTTTATTATCTTTTCTTTCTCTGTATTGACATTTAGACGCAGACTATTGTAAATTCTGTCTTTTAGATTGAGAGTCTAGTTGCTCATGACTTGGTGAAACCCCGATGTTTGGGACTAGTATTCCGCACTTTGTTTCTACTTTAAGTTTAACTTTGATTTTTATGAAAGATTCCTGATATGGACAGTTTTAATTATTTTTGCAGTATCTTCTGTAAGATGTATAATCGGTTTATACATAAAATATACATTTTATTTTTCTCATAATGTAATTTTCTGATTATGTGTGTTTATTTTTTATATTTCAACATATTGATGTTATTTTTTACTATTTGAGAAAGAAAGGGAAGTACGACATTGATGTTCCAGTATGATTCACAACTACCGACTGTTGGTTTAATTTCTTGAATTCGAATTTGTACAAGGAGTTTTTGGAAAAAAAACAGAGACATGAATTTGATTACTGAAACAGATCCAACTGCTGAGTATATACTTGGGGTATTTTTTAAGATGTAATGTTCTTTGGTGTACTGTTGATGAAGTCCTTTTCCCTATAAATCTGTCCGATAAGTGGCACTGGATATTGGCGAGACTGTTATTTAAATATCTGAGCGTTTATGTATACGATTCCATGAGTGGCGCACGACAAAATAGTGCAGTTCGGAGATAAATTGAGCCATACTCAATGTTGCTCACATATTTCCTACAACGTATTGGTTTTTGGGACACAAACGAGAATCCTATGGGAATTCCCGCCATTGATCCTTTTGAGATTCATGTCATTGACGGGTTGCCAATGCAATATAACACGTAAATTATTATCGAATATTTCTGATTCTTATTCATTTTTGTACATGAATTCCTATTTGGATATTGTACTAACTTATTCAACATTTATGTGCGACCTTGTATGCAGTGATTGTGGTGTTTATGTTGCTGCATTTGCTGAGTACATCATTCAAGGCAACAACATTCCTAAAGCTATTGATATTGATGGGATACTGAACCGATATTGTATATTGCTATGGGATTATGGAGTGAAGAAACAAAGAGCACATGCAATTAGTGATGATGAGTCCACTGTTAGATTGAAGGATTTGACAAAATAGGATAACAAGAAAAAGGTCAAGATGCATGCCGTTGGTGATGACGAGACTTTGAAGGATATCAAGAAAAAAGGCAAGTTGAAGGGCAAGATGAAGTAGTTTGGGATGGTTTAGCGGAAAATTCACATTTAGTTTTAAGATGAAGCAGTTCAGATATGATATTGTTTTATGATTGGATACAGTTGCATACTTATATCACGTTTTATGTCTTTTGTTTGGGATATTTTTGAACAATATTTTTGAAATGCTAATGTTGAATATAACTTTTAATTGCGACTTGTTTGTTTTTAGTTAATAGTGAAATTTTGAAAGTTTCAGCTTGTGTAGTTTTGACTTTTCTACAGGTTTAGGTTTGTAATTTATACAGTTTTAATTTGTTTCGACAGGTTTTGCAAATTTAGTTGGTGTTGCTAAGTTGTTATAGGAAGTTTTGTGAATGAATTTTTAGGGGCAACTAAACTGTATAGCAATAATTTATTTTGTATATTTTTTGTATAGTAATAGTCTTTTTTTATTTATTTTGTATAGTGACATCTTTTTATATAATTTTTGTATAGTCACAGTCTATTGTATGTAAATTGTATATACAATATTGACGGTCTATTTTTTTTTTTTTTTTTTATAAATATACAAATTATATTATATATATTTTTTGTATAATGATAGTTTTTTTGTATATATTTTATATAATGACATCTATTTTGTACTCCTTTCGTTCCAATTTATGTGAATTTGTTTGACTGGGCACAAATTTTAAGAAAAAATGAAGACTTTTGAAATTTGTGGTCCTAAACAAGTTAAAAAGGGACCCAGAGTATTTGTGTGGTCATAAAAGCTTCTCATTAAGGGTAAAATTGTAAGTTTAAGCTAAATTATTACCAAATTAGAAATGAGTCATTCTTTTTGGAACGTACCAAAAAGAAAATATGTTCACATAAATTGGAACAGAGGGAGTATAATTTTTGTATAGTAACAGTCATTTTTGTATACATTTTGTATCGTGACATCTATTTTGTATAATTTTTGTATAGTAACAGTCTTTTTTGTATATATTTTATATAGTGACATCTATTTTGTATAATTTTTGTATAGTTACAGGCTATTGTATGTAAATTATTTACACAATGGTGACAGTCTATTTTTTTTTTAATAAATATATAAATTCTATTTTGAATATTTTTTGTATAGTGACAGTCTTTTTTGTATACATTTTGTATAGTGACATCTCTTTTGTATATTTTTTGTCTAGCGGTAGTTTATTTTATATATATTTTGTATAGTGATAGTCTTTTTTATATATATTTTGTATATTGACATCTATTTTGTATAATGTCATCCATAATAGTATTTGGAATAAAATTTCTACCAATACTTTCATTACGACAAAAATTAGTATATTTATTCATACATCAGAGAGAATCTGATCGCAAATCTCATTATTTTTCTAATATTCTAATTGTAACATTCATAAGGAAAACAACTACAAAATACTAAATCTTTGTAGCAACATCTACTAGTTGTCTTGAACATTCCTGCATGTTCTTCTGTTTGCCCTTCACTATCGATGGTAGGACCACATTATCTAACACCTTTGTTGGAAGGTTCCATGTAGTTTCATTTGGAAGTGGATTAACTGACACTTCATGTGTCTTCTTGAAGTATTCCTTGGTGTAATAGGCAGAACAATATTTGAGTGCTTCTATATGTGTGTAGTCCAATATTACCATAGCATGTGGACTAGGAATCTCATCCACTTGAAATCGTTTGCACGAGCATTCCCTTTTTTGCATGCAAACTATGTTCTGCCTTTGTTCAGTATCCATTACTATGTGTACATAATCGGTTGAAGCTTCACCTAAATTTAAATAGATATCATTAGTAAAATAGGGGTAGGAAAAGTATTAATGCATTTTTTTCAAAGTATGTTATTCAGGCGTATGAAGTAAAATATGATAAAAGAATATTTACCGTCATCTTCTGCGACAAACTGTTATTTTCCTTCAGTACTTCATTATATTTTTTTCCTAGGCCAGTAAATGTATTCATTGCAGTCATTCTATTTGTATTATTCCATTCCATAACCAAATTCATCATGTTATCAAGCAAACTTATGGTTGGTAGCTCTCTTGCCTCTCAGTTTCTTGCATTGAGTGACTCGACAATATTTGAAGTCATCACCATTGATCTATTGACAATAGAATACGCTATGGACCACTTTTCATAACCAACTTGAAACAGGTAACCCTTTACCCTCTTATCAATGTTGTCCATATCTTGCATGAGGCGATTAAAATTTTCAATTTTGTATGCTCTGGCCATTGCAAAAATACTTCCCCAAGTCAGTCATGTTCTTCTTGAACTGCTTCTTTATGTTATTCCAAAGTTGGAAGATGCATACACAGTGAGATACCTCTGGATACACAATTGAAGCACCACTCAATATGCTTGCATGACGATCAGATACGATGCACATTCTTTCCCTTTCCCAAAATCTTGTCTAAACATTTCAAAAAACCATTCACAAGAAGCATCATGTTCAAAATCGACAATATATGCTAGTAGAAAAATTTTACCTGGTTAAGCAAATAAGAAAGCATCCACGTATAATTTTTGTTATACACGGAGAAGAACTATTTACACCATACATTGCAGAAAACTGACTCCATTCTTATATAGAACATACATTGCAGAAAACTGCTTCTTCTTGCCCTATTTCCTTCCTCAACAATTCAGCTTCCTCAGCATCAAAGTCTTCCGATCCGTCTTCTCTCTCTCTGTGAGTTCTTGTTTTCTACTTGAACTTTCTCTTATGACATGATTTATCTCATTCACAATTCTACGAACCTGACCTTCATTGAGCAGTGGCCCACAAATCTGAAAGAAAATAAAAAAGGACCGTAATCACATATACTTTTTTTTGCCGTTCTAACTTGCTTTCTGCCACTGTTGTTGTTCCTTTCTTTGACACTACTAATGAAACATTATAAATAATAGCCATAAGTTAGCTTAAAGGGATTTGCTAAAAGGAGTCAATTTAATACAAATTACAAAGTTAATAAGCTGATTGTCAGACTCACTAGTCTTACCTAAGTCAAGTCAAGAGGACTTTGTGATTAAACTAACTTTAACTTTTAAGCATTTTATTATGGTTTAACCATATCTTTGTAGTATAAATTCTTCATGCATTCACATACATAGTAAGAATCAAATAAGGACCCCATACTTGACCCCTGAACATATTAGCATTCAAGTCAAATTGGTATATAAAGAAATTGTCTTAAACATAACTAACCTGCGGGCAGTCATTCACTTCATTCAACATGATTGCACATATTTCTGTCACATGCTCCTGCATGAGATAACATATCAAGTGTTAGTGAAATCATTCTTCACATACTTACTCATGTAAGTTACCATGAATGAAAATATTGTTCACATTTAATTGAAACATTTTTCATCCCTTCTTAACTGCTACCCCAATTAGAGTCCTTACTGTTTCCATTTTTACAACATGTGAAAAGGTCTCAATATAGTCCACTCCAGCTTGTTGAGTATAACCCTTCACTACCAGCCTAGCTTTGAACCTCTCTACCCCCCGATTTGCCTTGTGTTTTATCTTATACACCCACTTACATCCTATGGCCCTTTTTCCAGCTGGAAGTGGCACTAGATCCCATGTGTTATTGGTATATAATGCCTCAAATTCTTGATTCATTGTTGCTTGCCATGCAGGTATAGAAGCTGCCTCCTCATATATGAGACAGTCTCACATTCTTTATCAAATGTTGACTATCAGTGGCCAAGGCTCTAAAGTCAATAGGTTGCACATCAGGAATAAAAGCATTAAAGGAAAGAGAAGAGATGCTTTGTTCATCTTGAGGTGAGGTATTCACAGGTTGGTTGGGCAGTGTATACACATAATCCTTCAAGTAGGTAGGAGGTTTATGAATTCTAGGTGGTCTGGTGTTTTCTGGAGGTAGGATTGGAGTATGTTGACTAGAATCAAATGAACTAGCAGTACTCAATGGACTATTTTGGTCTTGAAATTGTGGAGATTGGATATTATATTCAGTTGTATCCTAGTCATTGTTTCCAAATTCATGGTCCCTTGATACAAGTGTTGGTGACACCATATTGTGACTGTGAGGTGATGCAATGAAAGATATAGTAGAATCATTTGTGCTTGAATCAATTGGTGTATGGTTTTCTATATTCAGATGCATTTGGGGTAGTGAAAAGGATGAACTATCAAGATTAGAAGACAGGTCATTAGACTTTGATGATTTTAAGCTAAATGGAAAGATATTTTCATGAAATAATACATCTCTTGAGATATGTATTCTTTTTGTGACAAGATTTAGCACCTTGTAGCCTTTTGTCCTAAAAGGGTATCCCATAAAAACATGTGGAATTGATCCGGGTTCAAACATGTCTTTGTGTGTTTTGAGAGTGTTTGGGAAGCAAAGACAACCAAAACTCCTAAGATGTGAATAAAGTGGCTTTTTCTGGTAGAGTAGTTCATATGGACATTTATTTTGGATAGAGGATGATGGCAATCTGTTTATTAGGTAAGTAGATGTGAGGATGCATTCTCCCCAGTATTGTAAAGGTAATTTGGATTGGTATAACAACGCTCTAGCTATTTCAAGGCGGTATTTGTGTTTTCTCTCTACTATCCCATTTTGCTGGGGAGTATAAGGGCAAGTCTTTTGGTGTATGATTCCTTTACTTTGGAAAAACATGGTGCTGGGAGCATTGACAAACTTCAAACCATTATCTATTATGACTGTTTTAATGGTAGTCTGGAATTGGTTTTCTACCATGGAAACAAAGGCTTTGATAATATGCAAGGCATTGCTCTTGCAAGTTAAAAGATGTGTCCATGTGGACATACTATAATCATTTACAAGGGTAATGAAATATTTATAACCATCATGTGTTGGAATGTGATAGGTACCCCCGAGGTTTACATGAAACAGTTCAAAGATCTTAAGTGTTTTGTGGTACTTTGTCGGAAGGGAGATCTGCCTTGCCTGGCCATTGGACAGATAGGGCAGAAGAATGGCTGTTTTTGTGCAAAGGTAGTTGGGATGGCTGAGATGCCCCTCATTTTGAAAAAAGGCACATGGCCTAATCTATTATGCCACAAAATGTATACATTGTATTTATCACAAGCAAATGCATTAGGAACAGAGTTACAAGATTCATGAACATCAGAAGAAGGATAAGAAGGAACATTTGAAATAGGACACTCATTATTATTGTTTGCAACAATATTTCCTATAATGGACTGCACTTTATTTCTATTGTATGTGGAAATAGATGTACAAGGTGTTGTGTGTGAGCTATATGACAAGACAATAGTATCAAGTGCAGAAGGTAAGTTTGAATTACGGTTGCATGAGTTTGTACAATTAAAGTAAAGGCTGTCCTTGACTTCACCAATCTCCAGTGGCCTCTTCGGTGAAGGGCCCTGTATAAGAAAGCAGGAGAATTTCGTGAATACCACTATGAAATCTAGTTGCACAGTTAGGGAATGAACAGAAATCAGGTTAAATTTGAAGCTGGGCACACAAAGTACCCTTTTCAGAATGAACTTTGGACTAAGAATCATATCACCAATAAGTGTCACCTTCACTTTGTGCCCATTGGGAAAGGAAACTAGGTAGGGGTATACTAAGGTTTTGATGTTACATAGTAATGTCTTATTGAAATTCATATGGTTTGTGGCCCAGGAATCAAGGATCCACGAGTCAACATTAATTCAGAACATTCACACAATTGATTATCATGATCAATAGAAGAAGAGCAAGCAGTTGTACCTGCAAAGTTCACAGCTCCTCCAGTCAGCTTCATGACTCCTGGCTTCTACCCTGTATTTATTTTTTGAAGTTTTTCCAGGATGTTGAGAAGTTGTCCATATTGTTCCTGAGTCAGGTGATGCATAAGTCTTCCCTGCTCATGATGACCTCCTTCGACTTTTGAAATGTTAGGTCCATCATTTGGTGCTCCAAATATATTTGATGCAACTCTTTCCTCTTTATTTTGTTACCACAGCTAGGATACTTTGAATTCTAAGGGTACCCATGGAGTTTGTAGAACTTATCCTGTGTCCTGGCTTCTTGAAGTAATCACAAAACAGGCGAGGTTTATTCGATATATATCCTCCCCTATTTGCATTGTGTCTAACATTTCCAACATTGTATCCATTTGTGTTGTAATTGGTCCTTGAATTTTGTTTCCTACACTTGCATTGAGATGCAGATTCAATCACAAATTGATTGTGTGGCTTGACTTCCCTCTGTTTTTCCTCTTGAATCAGTATGGAAAATGCTTGTGCGATGCTAGGTAGTGGATTCATCATTAAAATACTACCTCTCACCACAGTGTACACCTAATTTAACCCCATTAGGAGCTGAATTAGTCTTCAATCCTGTTATGCCTTGTGCATGTTTGCTTTAGCTCCACAGGTGCAAGTGCAATTGCACTGAGCGTGTGCATTTAAGGTAATGAGTTATTCCCAAAGTTTCTTCATTTTGGTGTACTAGCCAGTGATGTCAAGAGTTCCTTGATTTAGATCGCTGATTTTCTTCTAAAGCTGATAAAATTTGGCACAATTAGTTTGGTCATATCTATCTTCCTATTTCTGCCATAACTCCTTCGCATCCTTGACATATTTCAGACTATCAGCCAGATCTTCAAAAGTGAGTTGAGAATCCAGGAAGTGACCCTATCATCGCATCGTTCCCATTGATCAAAAGTGGCGTGAGTCGCATCTCGTTTCTTAACCTTTCCTGTGATAAATCCGACTTTGTTCTTCATTGATAATGCCCTAAGTACTCCTCTACTCCAGGATCTATAGCCAGTGCCATCGAAGGCCACCGGTACCAGCATTATTCCGGCGTTCTCTGACGGATGCATGTACAAAGGGCTAGACGAATCTAGGGTTTCCATGTCCATTGCCATGACTCAAATTGTAGGTATTGTATTCACTATCGAACAACGATCAGAAGTTAATAGAAGTGATTTCCTTCTAATAATTTTTCCCTAATTGAATCTAATCGGTAATTTCGAAAAAAACAAATGAAATTCTGACAGAGAATGACTAAATTGAGTGACTATAGATAGAATCGGAGCCTGTGCTCTGATACCATGACAAGATGTTGAGAATCAACAATGGAGTTGAGCTCAGATTGAGCTCTAATGGAGGAAGAAGAAGACCATTTGTTGATACCCAATTTTTTCCAAAAATATTTTAAATTGCATATATATCTTCAAAATCATGCATTAACAACAATTGATAATTTTTCCACAATTTCTATTAATCTATACGACATTTATTTCCAATAAATAATTATAAAATTGCATTACAAATGATTTCAAAAGCATTTCTTGGTTTCATTAATTATTTTTGGTCCTATTAAGACCAAATTATTTCATAATTAGCCAAATTGATACCTTTTGGCTATAATTGCAATAACTTTGCAATTATAGCCCAATCATACGATTTTATACTACTTTTATCCAGAGATTAATCATTTGTATTTTTAAAATACTAAGTAATCATCCTAATTATTTTCTATGCATGAAATTCATTTTTTATAATTAATAGCTATTTTTATAAATTATTTTAATTAATTCACATTGGGTGTTTAACAAATGGCCCCATTTATTTCGATTCTAGCCTAATTAAACTAGCCCAAACCTTATTAAATCAACCCCAACAGACCCCAAGCCCAAATACCCTTGAGCCTAATCTGATATACCCAACCCAATACCCCATTTCAATCTTGACCGTTGATCACTTAGATCAACGATCCAGATATCCCCTTTCCTTAATTAATCCAAACGACCCCCTCCCAAACCCTCATTCTCTCTCATTTCTCTCATGTGCTCTCCGTCGCCTTCCCCTTCCCTCTCAAATCCTCTCTACCCAAACCCTAATCCCCTCGCCATTTTTTGGTTCGCCGGTAACAATGGTGGTTCTCTACCCCCTAGCCTCTATGGCTCCTCTCCATGGCCTGATTCTTGCATCCTTGAGGTCCTCAAGGGACCAGTTGAAGTTTCATTCACCCCCCGGGCCCGTGCTCACCATTCTCAGGCTACTATGGCCTTCTGAGTAAAATCACTCTATTTCCTTACTAGACCTATGGTTTCTAAGCCGGTCTCTTCTCGTCTCTGGGTTGTCTCTCTCCGAAACCCTAACTCTAGCTCTTGAATCCTTAGATCTGTAACAAATCTGAGTTTATTCGAGTTATCTTTACTATTTTCTTAAAGAGTTCTCCGATTTTCTAAAGCATCTCTTCATCTTCAAACTAGGGTTTCTTAATCCCTTTTTAAAAAATGATTCCTCTTCTGATTTCAGTGTTATTCTGTGATTTTCACTATGTTTAAGCGATTTATTTAAGTTTTTCGTTTATCTGATTTATTATGTTGAAAACCCTAAGTTTCTTGGATAATCTTTGGGTTCTGAGTTCATCTTTACTGTTCGTTCTTTCAACTTGTTTGCATGTTTGACTCTCATGAATATATTTCAATTTATCTGAGTATTTTGCGATTTTCACCCTATTTGACTTACTAGGGTTTCTGATTCTGTCTATTCCTGCCTATTTTGTGCTTACCTCACTTACTCTCAGAAATTTGTGTTAATCAACACTATATTCCAGTTTTGAATCCCTGACTCCCTGTGATTTTTACTTTACCATTTGCTTATCATGTGTTTATTCCGTGCAATCTGTGTTGATTCCCCTTAGTCAGTATTGTTCCTATTTGAATCCCTAATTTCCTGTAATTGATACTTTTCACTAATCTCTTATGATGATTTCCCTGCTGATTTTTTGACCTTAATTTATTTCTTGCCTTATGTTATGGTCGACTATGCTGTCAAATGGATTCTTATGTTATTTCCTTAATTAGAATCCTGTGTACTTAGCCTAATTACTTGCATTGATTGAAATTGTTTCCTTATTTATGCTCCAGTCATATATGATCCCTTTCCTTACTTGTTTCCTGTCTTTACCGTTTGAAATGACTCCCTTAATTAAGGAGTAGTTGGACTTATTGTTGCTCTAATTGGTTCTGAGCTCCATAACTTACTGTCTAATTGTGTTTCTTACCTTATTTTACCTAGTTTCAAACTACTATATATACATACACACACAGAACTCAACACACACGAACACATTAGTTCAAAAACTCTTTCTCATACTCAAAGCTTTTCTGTTCTCTTTCTTTCTTTGTTACTTACTACATTTCTGAATTAGCCGGCTGCAAGCCAAGGATAATTATTGTGCTCTCCTATCCTTCACTTTGTGTTTACTATCTCTTTACTAGTATGTTCTGATTTCAATTCAAGTCCCAAAACCAACATGTTTCTTTTACTGCTTCAGTTTATCATGTTTCTGATCTGTTTCTATCTATGGTTTTGTTGTTCAACATGTGATTGGCATGTCTTCATCATTTTTCATATAGCATATTATATTACGTCCCACTTCCCCTTAGGATTGGTATGCTTATGAATATATACCCCCCTTGTAGCATGTCCCAATGTGACTCTGCTCTATTTGTATTTACCCGGTTTCTAGTATGAACCTTTCTTTGCAAAGCAATTTGTATCCTAAGTTGTCTGATTCTGTGTTGCTTTTGAAATTCATGCTGTGTTGATGCCATTAGCTATCCCCTAATCCCCATAAACCCCCTACAAGAACTTATATGCTCATGTATACTATGTGCTCTATGTGTCCCCAATTCCCATCACCCCTGTGTGAAAGACTGTGATTTGAATGTGTTGAATCTGTTTGTGTTGTGATTAGTCTACTATTTGTTAGTTGTCCCACTCTTATCAAAAATTGATTTACTGCTAAACAACTCTCCTATTTTATAAAACTGTTTCAACTAAGTCTTTTTCCAAACACTGTATTTCCTATTAAAACCTTTTCAAAACTATGTCAAGCACTCTCACTCTACTCTTAGGTCCTTAGGTTCTTCCCCTCCAGTGTATGACTGCCTTGAGATTCCTATGAGATCCCTCCGAACTCTGATGCACTGGGGCTGGCCCTTCCACACTGCCCTTACTCAATTATGATTATGAAATCTGGGTGTGAGCACTGCCCAGGATCCTTTGAGGTCCTTAGGGAACTCTGACACACCCGGATATGAGAAAAGCTATGAAACATTTGGGTAGTTGAGGTCCTGAGAATCTGGGCCTGTTTTTAAGGCTCCCTATAGTTTAACTTCTTCTTTTATTTTATCTATTTATGTAATTTACTCATGCTGGTCTGTAATAATTATTTCTAAACAGATATTGGGGATGACTAGTGAAATGGGGAGGGTAGCTATATAGTTCTGTTAATATCATCGGGTAGAAAGCATGTTTTAAGCTTTACATTGTTTCTATCTGCATTAGAATCCATGTTTTAGCACCAACATATTCATTCAAACCATGCCAAACATGCACTAGATACCATGTTCCTAGGATTTCATGTCTACTGTTTCAGCATCTCATCCATGCTTTATGTTATCACTTAGAAATCCTGCTCTTAGGACAATAAACAACGTTAACATAAAAGATATTACTCCTGTGCATTCAAAATCATGTCTCCATCACCCTGTAACTCTTTGTGCATTTTAGAAATCATGCCTTTAAGAATTCTTTGTATCCTGAAATTATGTGTTAACCATCCTGCATTTATATGTGCCTATTAGATATCCTGCTATAGGATTTCGTTTATATCTGCTTAACCACGCCTAGTTTAACTACTGGCTCACGAAAAGGTATAAAATAGTGTCACATCTAATTGTCTTGCTCTTAATAAAACTAGTAACAATCTCTGCATAATCGTATCACCTAGAACAACATGCTTTTAGGTAAAACAACTTCTGAACTGTTCTTTAACAATTCTGGTAACTATTGTGTATTCCCCCACGCCTAGGCAAGCCTTAGGTAACCAACTTTTATAAAACTGGAAGACTGTTGCTTTGTGTTTACTGCCTAATGGTTAACATGTTTTAAAATCAGTAGGCAAACTGATTAGGTCCTGCTTCTGGGTTTATAAAATTGAAACTGCATATCTTCTGTGTTTTGATATTCACTTAGACATCATGTTTTAGGATCCTGCTTAATAATACTGCCCTTTGTGTTTGAGACGTGCTGCTTATGTGCATTATCTGTGGAGGTAAATCTGAGCCTCTTAATTGCTTCTTTCCTGTTTTTATCTGTTAAAGTCCTATTTGTTCTTGCCTGTCGCCTAGTATTTTCTCCTTTTAAAACCTTAAAGGTCTGTCTAGAACTACCTATAGGTAGAGGTCCTAATCTCCTCCAGGACCATTAAGAAGGAACGGGTAACAGCACGCATAGAGATCGTTAAACAACACTCGCTCTAAGGGGTGGGAAGGGTAGATATGGATATGATGACCGATGCGCTAATGCCACGTGTAGCCCCTTTCTGAGAAGTGATTACCGGACATTGCATTGATGTGATCCTATAGGATAAACAACTTAAGACTCCCCTATCCTTTATACATGTGTGCTTAGACTGTAAATCTTTCAAAACCTTATATATGTGCTTAGACTTTACATCTTCTAAAACTTTACTTCATATGTGTGCTTAGACTGCGAATCTTTTCAAAACCTTTATTTGTTTAAGCTTATTTGCTACTTGTTTAAATTCACAAAGCTTGTTTGGCCTGGAACCACCGTTGTGGAGTTTTAGGGGTTCCTAACATCTTCCCCTTGAAGTAATTTCAAGCCCTTACCCAATCTCTAGTTTATCTAATATGTGTTTGTAAATAACCTTTAATAGGTGCGCTAACGCACCTTAAAATCGTTAGGTGGTGACTCTTCAATTCCTTATCCCTTTTCCCAAGAGGAAACGAGTTGTCCCAATAATTTCGAATACCCTGACCGATCCGTAAAGGGGAGGAAAGAGGGGGGCGCGACACCATTCACACTAAGAAGCTTTGAGAAGCAAAGAGAGAGGAGAAATGAATTCTTCTTACATCAAAATATCTGTACAATACATTTTTATACATCTGTGTAACCACTTCCACTAACTACTAATCTAACTGTCTTATTGCAATAATAGCCTAAGTGTTTACAAAATTAGCCTATACGAAAACATCCTATGTAAATGTAAAGTGAATGTAACATGGCTAGTTATTAAATAATCTCAACAGGATAAGCAGTACCAAATAATAACAACGGAGAATATAATACCTAAAGCTTCAAAACTTAATATTTATGTTATTTTCAGGGTTAATTGTACTATTACGCGGTGCCTTCCTGAGGTTCTTTAGAAGGGCGACGTAAGGCTAAGCAACCGATGTCAAGGTGGTTGCTGTCCGCCAAGTGAGGTCCCCTCCGCACGCTAGACGAGATTGTCAGTGCCGTGCAGGAAAACCAATGCCAACAATTTGAGAGAACAGTAATGAGAATTGAATAAAAGCTTGATTGAATTAATGAAAGCTGTTACAAAGAGAGCAATGCGGTGTCGAGGGGGAGAGACACCAGTACAGAGAATTGCTTGCTAGAAAATGTTTGATTGCTTGATCCCCCCTAATAATGCTTAAAAAAAATAAACCCAAGTTAAAGGAATAGACTAAAATATGCTAGAGAAACATAATGAAAGTACATGGAATAAAAACTACTCTAATAATACAGGAAAAAGGACTTAGTTTTCTACAGGGGTAGAAACAGGTCCGTTGTCAGCTGCTTGTGGCTGGGCGCTCACGAGGGAAATTGGTGGGGGCAACAGAGGCACATGCACGCTTGTCACTTGGCGCGGCCAAGACCACGGGGCCGTCCGTGGCGCTAGGCGTTGAGAGGCTTGTTGGGACGCCACGGGGCGCGTCCAAGGGGTCATGGGGCATGGTTGGAAAGCCGCCCATGACAGTACATATGTGTGTGGTTTATGCTGAAAATGATGAGTTGAATTGAATCCACTCCCTAACATTCTAGTTCTGCCTTTGATAGTATATAGGTGCATGTGGGGCAAATTATGAAAAATATTTAAGCAGTTCTCAAGCAAAAAGGCACCTCTTAAATGCTAGTATATATGGGAGTTGAAATATATATGTAATCAACCATATAAATCCATAATAAATACACAACTAATTAAGACAATTGACGTACCTTTGAGCAAACTTCAGCAAATCTCAGCGAGTGCGATGAGAGCTGCATGGCGCTTCTGCCATTCTGGGGCAGCCAAGTAAGGATGCAGCAGCTCTTTCGCAATATGAGCAATTGATTTTAATTACCTCCTAATGCAACAGAAAACCGCTTTAAACAGTACTCCATACCAACATGGTAGTTACTTGTTGTCCCTGTATCATCATCCACATTCTCGGCACAATGCCAACCAGGGTCATTTTCAATATCTAGTAAGAATTAACTTCAATAAAATTGTGAAACATATGCTAATAAACAACGCGGCAACCTCTTCATCATGCCAGGGGCCCTTTGCTTCGCCTCAACCAAAGTCTCCTTTTCCAAATTTTTAGCCTCTGCTATCTCAAACATCGTACCCACCACATTCACCAGCTGCCTACGCTATAAAATGTCTCAGCACGGTACGGGTCTGCGCTGCCTCACCAAGCGTGAGTCAACGTTCTCATGATCATACGTATACCTGGCAATAGATCCTGAAATCGCTCTTTTTCATTTGGACTACATACCCGCATAATGAAGTACATCACAGCTCTTGTGGCTGTGATTCTCACATCAAGATCAAGATCAAGATCAAGGGAATAATCATTTAGTGTGTCACGTAATTAATAATGGCTGCAAATCTTTTACCCAAGGGACAATTATTTCGCCTATTCTGTAAGCTAGAATTCACCAACTATCAATAAATTAGCAGACTCTTTTAGGTACTGGTTTGAGCTGGAAGTAGTGAGGCATTGGTACAAGAATGGCAATAATTCAGGCCAGTCCAGTTATTATCTGGAAGCAGTGAAGCAGCTAGCTCCGAATGGTATGACCCAACTCATGAACTGGGAAGAGCCAACATAGTTAACAACGACTTGGGATCCATCCGGCCTTTTGGAGCTGGAGCTGGAGCTGGAGCTGGAGCTGGAATCAATTCGGTATGGACAACTACAGATCTGAGTCGTGAGAATTAGGTTTCTGTCACATTTTCTGTGAAAATCAATATGTTGGGATCATGGTTGCCCACCGTATATAAACGTTAAAACTATAGACGTATACCTCCTCCAACATTATACTATTATATGTATATTAACGTCAACTCCTTTTTTTATTTTTCCATAATTATTTAAGACAGGGGCAGCTATTAGGGTTAGTATAAATTGTGTAATTTTCTTCACTTATTAGTCAGTATATATGTTTCATTTTTTAATTTTAACTTTATCCTTTTTAAATAGAAATTAAGTTATATATATCGACAACATAATGAATTTCTTTTACATAACATAAAAATATTCACGCACCAATTTTCTTTTAGTGTAATTTAGCATATTATATTAGGTTATTTAAATCTTGTTTTCGATATTTACTAATAAGTGATACTTAATAAAATGAACTACAGTTTTTTGCTTTGCTGGTGCTAAATACAAATTCTGAAGAAGACCCTTTTGGATTTAGGGGCTACAAATCAGTTCCTTAAGTTATTTCTTGGTATTTTTGGTTTATTGGTGTTTGAGTTCTGATGAAATTTGTCCCGATTGTAAGGTTTATTTTGGTTGGTGAATCTTTTTATCATGGGTTTTCTTGATTGATTTAAATAGTGTCGGATTTGGTCTCTTTTTTTTTCTTCTAATATGCTTAAATTAACAGTGTCGGATCAGTAAAAGTGTTGAAATAAGACCCATATTTTGTTTCTGACTGAGATTGCCACGTAACCGAGATTGCCACGTGGCCAATAAAAAATTGCCATGTCATTAAATAAAAGGCCCACAGATTTTGTCGTTAGTCGGGGATACTTTTATTAATAGAATTAACGTCATGTACTTTTTTGGATGAATAGATGGACGGAGGACAATTATAAATCATTTAGTAAACGATATGGGTAATTTAGGCCGTTTTCCATTGTTTTTAAGTTGAATATAATGTCTTTATCCTCTCTTTTTTTCACTATTTTTATATGCTATTTATTTTTTATTTTAGTTGAGACTATATAAAACAAAATAGAAACATCTCTTGCGTAATCAAATTTAAATAGTAATTAACAATTCTTTAATCATTCATTTCAAAATTACCTAACTAAAAAAAAAGGTTTTTTATGCCCGAAAAAACAAAAGGAAAAAGAGTTGAACAATCTCCAATCTTTTTATATACTTAAAGAGTAAAGATGATAGTATAGTAAGCTCTCCATTATTTTCCCTTATAAGAAGTACAAATAAATATTTGAGCAATTTTTTTAAACAAATTTTTTTTAAAGCATATATATATTTCTATTATATAGAAGAGAGAAGAGGAGGTTGATCAAGGGCATAATAGTTATTTCAAATATATTAGTGCATTGTTTGCTTGTATACTAGGCTCAAAAGTTTGGTTGTAGCTTCTTAATAACAGGAAAAACCAAAATTAACATGACCATAAGCTATTAAATTCTTTAGGTAGACCCTGTTTTCCATTTGAAACGGCCTAGGAGGATAGCCCCTACCAAAAGAATCCCTGCCTCCAGATGAGACACCACCGAATCGGCCAAAATGACTAGGCCTCTTGTCAGACCCCTGACCACTCCCCTGTGATAGAACCATCTCGACTCGTCTGGCCACATTGGCTGCATCCTGAAAGGAAATATCACTCCCGACCTCTCTAACCATCTGCAATCTGATCGGCTGAGCTAGTCCCACAATAAACCTCCTCACTCTCTCTCGGTCGGCGGGAAGTATAGAATAACGGGCCAAGGTAATGAATCTAGTCGCATACTGAGTGACGGTCATAGAACCCTACTGGAGATGCTCAAACTGCCTCCGATAATCCTCTCTCTGAGTGATAGGGAGAAACTTCTCCAGAAACAAATCGGAGAACTGGTCCTAAGTCAAAGGTGGTAATCCAGATGGTCTAGCCAAACAATAATCTCTCCACCAGGTCTTGGCGGGACCTGACAGACGAAAAGTAGCAAGGTCGACCCCATTGGTCTCCACTATCCCCATGTTCTGTAGAACCTCGTGGCAGCTATCCAAATAGTCCTGGGGATCCTCTGAAGATGCACCGCTATAAGTAGTAGTAAAAAACTTGGTGAAACGATCCAACCTCCACAAAGCATCAGCAGACATAGCGGCTCCATCACCGGTCTGAGCAACAATACCCTGCTGAACTGCCCCAGCTGTCTGAGGTGCTGGAGTCTGGAACTGAGAAGCTAGCTGCTCCGGAGTGCGAGTAGCGGGAGTCTGGGCTCCTCCCCCATCCTGAGAGACGTCTGGTGTTGTAGGAAGTAAACCTGCATGAGCAACGCTCTCCATGAGTCCCACTAGACGGACCAGAGCATCCTGGATTACCGGGATGGAAATGAACCCCTCAGGAACCTGAGCTGGTCCAACCGGGACTGTCTGGGCAGGAACCTCATCAGCAAACTCTACCTGAGGCTCCGCCACTGGGGCTGCTGCTCTGGGCTGAGCTATGCCCCTGCCTCGGCCTCTAGCACGACCTCGGCCCCTCGTAGGAGCTGCAACTGGAGACTCGGGCTGCTGATCAGTGGATGAAGAAGCATGTGTTCTCGCCATCTGCGAGAGAATAGAGTAGAAATTCAATTAGTGTTGAGAAATCAAATCGCCACGACAGAGAAGAATAGATGTGAAGTCTTTCCTAAACTCTGTAGCCTCTGGGGGATAAGCACATACGTCTCCGTACCGATCCCTCAGACTCTACTAAGCTTGTCCATGAATTGTGAGACCTAAGCAACCTAGTGCTCTGATACCAACTTGTCACGACCCGAATTTTCCACCGTCGGGATAGTGATGGCACCTAACATTGAACCCGCTAGGCAAGCCAACGTTAATGTTTATTTACCTTATTCATTTATTTTTAACAGATAACAGCTGATGTACAAATCAGCGGAAATAAAAGTACGAAATAAAACAAAGTCTAACAACTTGATTATATGCCATTACGAAATTTATAATACTAAACCCAGAATTTGGTGTCACAACTTCACGGACTGTCTATGAATACTACATATAAAGGTCTGAACAAAATAAATACATCTGTCTCAGAATAAAGAAGAACAGAGTGGAAATAAAGTAGGAGGGGACGCCAAGGCCTGCAGACGCCTGCAGGACTACCTCGGAATCTCCAAATGGACTGAAAGCAGCCTCCTCACTCTAAGGTCCGTAGGGTCCTGTACCGGGATCTGCACAAAAGTGCAGAGTGTAGCATCAGTACAACCGACCCCATTTACTGAGTAAGTATCAAGCCTAACCTCGGCGAAGTAGTGACAAGGCTAGGACATGACAACCAGTGAAACCTATGCAGTTTAATCATATACAGAGAAAATAATAACAACAAGAAGTAAGCAGCTAAATACAAAGAAAGGGGAACATGCTGAGGGGAGGAAATATCAAATGATGGAAATAACGAAGTAAAACAACAAATTAGATATCAATTTAAACAACAGAAGTAATAGCACAAAAACAAGTGCACGACATCACCCTTTGTGCTTTTACTCTCATCCTCACCAAATAATAAATAGAATGCACGACATCACCCTTCGTGCTTTTAATATCATAATATGGCACGACATCACCCTTCGTGCTTTTACCCTCTCTCACAATATCATGCACGACATCATCCTTCGTGCTTTACACTCTTCCTCACCCAAACAAATCAATAACAACAATCCGGAAAGGATATCAACAATATAAACAACAATAATAAAAACATAACGTCCTAGAAAGGGAGTCAACAGTAGAATCAATATCATCCCGGCAAGGGAAAACAGCTATAACCAATCTCACCTGGTTACTCAATTTCACGTAGTAATCCTCAACTTGAACCAATACTCAACAATGATCAATACCAAAGAA
Source organism: Nicotiana knightiana (assembly GCA_005239525.1). Lineage (NCBI taxonomy): Eukaryota > Viridiplantae > Streptophyta > Magnoliopsida > Solanales > Solanaceae > Nicotiana > Nicotiana knightiana. Next base: position 39,719 of record MDKJ01183818.1, read on the forward strand.
ACACCACCAACATATATAATTATCAAATTAAACTCAAGTAATTCTTAATGAAAAATAACATAAATCACAATATTCGACTCACGACATGCTTGACACCAACGTATAG